>JADWQK010002013.1:166967-381618 GCA_017933935.1 Sesamia nonagrioides
ACTCACATAATAACTATACTTTTCTATTGTAAATATTTATTTATTATAATACATAGTTGACACCTGCACCAGTGAGAACAGACATGTAGACATTCACACAAATGCAAAGCACTAATCGGGGATCGAACCAGGAACCTTTCAAGCAAGAGCGTCCACTATCATGGAACCAATATCATCGTAAAATGATCAAAATAATACTATGTAACATATTTAAATGAGCAAGACCACTAAAATTCATTTTTACCAGAATTTAATAAATAACAAGTATCGAAATATACAAATTATTCCAATTGAAACTATTGTAAATTGTATTTTCGATAGGATCATTAAATCATGTACCCGTGTGTAATAACGAATGTGGCAGATTCGATAATAGAAATTAAAATAACATCAGCGAATAATATCGAATCAGTCACTTTCGATACTTCAATCTAAAAATATAACGATGTACAAAATCGAATCTGGCACTTTTTATAGTATACATCGAGTAGCGATAAGTTAGTTCAAAATTCAGTTACTTAGAGCTTTTTTTATTGTCAATTCAATAAATCATCACATAAATTAAAACGAAGCACGGGCAAGGGTAGCGATGTACGGTAAAGAAATGGGTAGTTACGTCCTGCTCGCATGCTTCTTGCCTCCGCGTACAGTATCGTTAGTGAACATTCGACCATTTAGGCTGGATCATTTGTCAAGTATCGATATTATACCAGTACAAAATATGGATAAAAGTCATATTATAGCATAATTTATTTTACAGTGTAAAAATATACTAAAAGAGGGATGTTTTGCAGCAATAAAAAAAAAAACCTAAAATTTCAGTTTCGATACTGTACTTAGGGGCAGTCGAAATATATGTTTTAAGTTTAGCCAGGCTTTGTAGGCATTAGTAGAATCATTTGTCTTTACTTAACAATAGCTTCACGGATCAAACAGGGTTTTATTTGCTTATTGTATATTTATTATAATTATTTGGAAACATATTGATATATTCATGTTTTATTGTTAACCTGTCCCATTCCTAGTGCCTCATGACCTTAGTAGGGCCAATCAGAATGCAGTACCCTGCTTCCTCAAACCTCAGCTAGTTGACAGAACTGGTTTGGAACAATACATTAAGCATTAGGTGTTTACGGGCTGTATCGTCGTTGTTTTAACCTAATCCATTTGGATGAGGTGCCCCGGCTTAGTTACTGCGACAATTCCACTCACACGTGATTACTCCTAGTTATATTATATAATGTCGTTCAGCAGTTGAACAGCTCTAGTTTAGTAAAGCCAGGCGGTTAACTGAACAGTGAATTAAATCGGTTAGCTGCGACATATATACTATAAATTTAATAATTAAGAAAAACAATGAGAAAATTAATATTTACTCATTGTTTTTCTTAATTATTAAATTAAAACAAATAACGTAATTAATGCATTAATTGTTTTCTTAATTGTTAAATTTAAACTGCCAATATCATCACAACGGATTACCGTTGTGATGATATTGGCAGTTTCTGAATTTCTTAGTAACTTATCATCATCAGTAATCAGAATAGGTAGATTGATTTTTGGTACTTTTATCATAAATGTTCACAGAAAGAATAACGTAGATAAGACATTAGGCCATTACCTAAGCCATTTTTCCCGAATATAATTCCGGATCCAAGTAAAAATTGTTAATGTTGGTAGTGACATTATAACTACTCAATTCACTTAAAGGAAGGTAACAAAACTAAACTAATTTATTATTTACTTGTTGAAAAATAAATCAATCAAATTCCGATCGAAGCATTAATTCATTTCATTACTTATTTTATTTTAAGCCTCTAATGAAGAGAATGGCCAAATCAAACGGTTATACGACTTAATATAATTTATAAATATTTTTTTTAATAATCAACCGATTCCGTAAATCCGGAGTAATGTCCATATTACCTAATACATACGTTTCGAATCAATGAGCCCAATTCACCCTACCTATTCCGATCACTGATCACCATACGCATGCACACTTATTGCGTAACAGGTTATTACTATCATTTGGAATTTGTAACATATTGCTAACGCATTGCTCTATATGTTCAAAAATGTATCTGCTCAATAAATAAAGTAAATAACGCAATGAATGTTGTTGAACTGTCAAAATGAAACCCATTACTACTGGTAGTGTGTTACGCAGTTACCATGCAGGTGTCAGAGACACTGTTTTTTTTAGTTGTTTGTGGCTCGATTACTAGACCTTTAAACCAGGGGATACTGCTCTGCGACAGAGGGTTACAGTGGTGCTTCTGTACATTCCTGTCTATGTCCTTGCTACCTTTTTATTTTATTTAAAGGTTAAAAGCGAGCGCGTGCCTGTATTACTAAAGAGGTAAGCGTTACGATACTGATCGCACATGAAGGGTTCGGAATTAAATTTGTGGGTAGCAATGTGTTGAGTGATATTATATTTGTTTGGGAGATGATGTGTTAGGGTATATTTTCCGCACCTGGCCCTAGATAGAATAGGTCGATATATGTGGCCGATGTACGTTTCAGCTCGTCTTTATACCGCGTATATCGAAGAACTGAAACGAATTACCTCAGCGGTTTTCACGTCAGATTATAAATTAAGTTTCTTCAGGGCGCTAGAGTGAAAAGGCTCTTTGGTTATAAACTAGTGCGCTTTACCATTAATGATTGCATTACTGCATACATCATATTTTTTTTCATAATTATAAACTAGTGTTTGATAGCAGTGATGCAATCGTCTATAGTAAAGCGCGCTAATTTATTAGGAGCCTATTCACTCAAAGAAGCTGACTGAATAGAAAAAAAGACGACACTTGAGCGAGATGATGCACTAGTAAGCCCAACAACACGACCAACGATGCCGCGCCAGAGGGAGGTAGATCTGGAGACCCTCCACAACCAAACTCCCGACACAACAACATTTGGCGCATCATACCCGGCACATATTGCATCACAACTGTTCAGACCCATCATCCTTGATTGTGCTCTGGCTGTTGAGAGTATGTCATGCTCACTCAAATGTCTCGCTGATGGTGGCGTGTGTGTTGGGTCATTAGGTTCCCTTCAATATGGTTGAGCTGAATGATGCTGATCCACTGTGGTACAATATATTTCTGCATCGTTCTCACACGGTTGATTTGAACATGAATGATGTAATCAAATATTTTTGTAACAATAGCTTGAAAATTTAAAAGAGTGTCCATGGAGTTTCTTGCCCGTTCTTCTCCATAGGTACCTGCTCTTTGGAATGGGCGACTAGCTTCATCTTATTGACTGACCTACCTTCTGACAATTCAAAAGTGCCTGTAACTGGTTTATTTGAAATAAATGCTTTGATTTTGATTTTTTTTTATTCCGTTCGGCTTAACCAGACATCCGGTCATTGAAAAAAATTAAAATACATAGTAAAAAAATATGGTCGTGATGATTTTCAGCATGTCAGTATAAAAAGGTTTTAATAACCTTTGACGTTTTTGAAAAAAACAACATCAGCTTATAAGGTAATTTGAACGAATTTACTTCTTCATATTTACAATAATATAATATTGTTATTTTTCCTATCGACGACTCGCACAAATTTACTTATAGATACTAATGAATAGAATTGATAAAAGTTATACATTATTATAAAAAGTGTTCTTCTGAACTTCATCGTACTCGGGGATGATAACTTTCTTCTTTCCATTCGCTCGTTTTCGTGTTGTAAGGGCCGACTATTTAACGAAGCTGTTACGAATGGTATTCAAGAACCTCTCTTCAACGGGAAACTTTTAAGCTTGCCTTTGAAGAGTAGAAAATTAAAGGACTTTCTTAAGGTGCAAATTTAAGGCAATGAATAATCATGACAGTTATAGTGGTCATTAATAGTTCACGCTCGACATAAATCAGATACGATCAGTCGGATACGATGCGCGGTCGAGTACGGTCGCGTTTGCGCTGCTCTGTACGAATATTGCATTCGCGAATTGCGTGGCTTTAGCCGCTGCCCGGTTACCGCTATGAGTTCTCCAACTCTCATAGCCAATGAAATACTGGCATTCATCAAACATGCCATCGACTACATGGACGAAATCAGCATATTGCAGATCTGCAAGTCGTCTTTTAAGGAGGATGAGATTTGCAGTGCCAAGTTGCTGCTGTTCACGACGCTTGGCAAAGTTAGCCAGATGCCGTCTCGTCGAAGAGATGGTACAGAGAAGAGTCTCCAGGACATTGTGACGTTGTTAAAGGAGACCGACCCGGACGACGTGCCTGAATTCATGGCGAAGGATTTGCACAAGTTACCTCCCGTCACGTTCGACCACGTATACGTCACCAGACTGCTGAAGGATATTACACTCCTGAAGCAAAGCCAGGTCGAAATGCAGCATCAGTTGGAGGTGTCTAATAAGACCATTAGCGATCTACGGGCAGAAGTAGTGTTATTGCGCAATCCAATTTCTGCAAGTAGGTCATCTACCGACGCCAGAAATGTCAGCTCGAATGCGTCACCAGCTGTCGAAAATGCGTTGCAACGTGTGCCGCGGCCGTCGCTGCCTCGCCATAGGTGGAGACGATGACTTGTGTAGATTCGGCGACCCCCAAACGAGCCTACGCAGCAATTGTAGCCGCTAAAACGCCTGTTGACTCACAAAACTCACAGGTAAAACAAGTGGATAATACAAAAACCCCCTTTTGTATTATCCACTTGTTTTACCTGTGAGTTTTGTGAGTCAAACGGAGCTTGTCAAAACCAAAACAGGTTCTGAAAAGGCAGGGTCCAGCAAAGGACACGTGCGACAAGGATGGTTTCATTAAGGTAGTGAAGAAGAAGAAGAAGCCCCCTTGTCGGAATCAGTGTGGTACAGCTCGGACAGGACCCGACATGCTGCTGCGTCCAGCTGTACCGACGACGCTGCTATATGTGTCCAGACTGCACCACTCTACGAAGGTTGAGGAGATCGTGGAGTATCTGCGCATCAAGACCAACTGGACTTTGAGGGTCGAGTGGTTGGAGCCGCGTCACAGCACGAATTTCAAGTTGTGGTGCGTGTTCCGACACATCATCTCAAGAAGTTCCTCGAAGAAGAGTTCTAGCCCAAAGGTGTTGCGTACCGCCGATTTCGTGGCCAGCTACGTGACACCAGTCAACGAAACACGACGCCGACACTTCGTGTACATTAGATTTATTTAATAATGTTATATTATATGTATTTTAAGTTTTTTTATGTTAATATAATATTTTATATGTTTATATGGGCCTTGATGCCTGAAATAAATGGATAAATAAATAAATAAATGACAAAGCTTTTGAGTTCTCTCACAAGCTTCTTCTTCTTCTTCTTCTTCTTTAGCCTATAGAAGTCCACTACTGCACAAAGACCTCCCTCAAGGCTTTCCACGATAATCGATATCGTGCTGCCCGCATCCATCGGCTTCCCGCGACCTTCACCAGGTCATCGGTCCACCTTGTTGGGGGCCTCTCTACGCTGCGTCTTCCGGTACGTAACCGCCACTTCAGAACATTACTGCCTCATCGGCCATCGGTTCTACGAGTAATGTGCCCCGCCTACTGTCACTCGAAGAACTATGTCGGTGACTTTGGTTTCGAAATCTTCCAACGCAGCAGTGAACAATTTGGGAGATATGACATTTCCTTGTCTCGCTCCACGCTGCAGTTGGATCGCTTTCGAGCCCTGTTCCTGGAGACAAGCTTAGAAAATGTGTATTATGTACGTTTACCCATGAGGAAAAAACGGGTTCAACCCCCTTTAATAATATAAAACTTAAATAATGTTATTTATTTTTATCAGACGTTCGCAATTAGCGAGCTGTTACGATTGCCAAATGCACCCTAAAATGCATAAATAACCAAAATACTTCAAAATTAGCAATAAAGCTCACTACGTCACAAAAGTGCTTAATCAGCACTTTCGTCACGAGTACATCATTCAGTCAGTCTGCGTTCAATCTTCATCGCGAGCACATCTCTTAGACGTACCAGTTCATCCTGTCTGTATCTAAGTGCTAAATATAGTGTTTTAATTAAAAACGTTTTTTTTAAAAACCTCTCCGACGTTTTCCCGTCTAACAATTGGTGGCAGCGGTGGGATTTTAAAAATCTGGAAAACGCCTCAGACATTCAATGTGCAAATCATAGTGCCGAACCAGACTCATTCTATATCCACATCTTATCTACCTATTCTAAATCCCATAAAATCCAACTCTTACCCGCGTGTGTACTTCCTGTGAAATACCGCGAGTTCAGAGTGCAAACCCAGTTCCAGTGTTCCTGACAATAATTCAGGTACTTACACCGTCCCTGAAATCAGGTGATCATGTTCCTGTCTCTTCTCGTCACCGCAGCTGCAATCCTGTAAGTGAAATCAACATAATAACTTGAAATCCAGTGCAGTGCCGTGTGTTCAAAATCATAAATAAAATATAATCCAGTGCAAAGTTACAGTGAGACTTAGTGATAAAATCCGTAGTCAAAACATTCGAGCTTCTACGAAGTGGGCCGCTTATCAGCTCGACTCGACGCATTCTTAGCATACTTTGTAACCATTGTACTTTATTATTTTGTATTCTATTTTTTTATTAGCTTTGTTTCGTTTTATTTTCCGGCCTATATGCCAACCGAAAAATCTGAATCAAGGGCAGAGCTCGTTACTCTGTCAGAAAAAATGGAATCAAGTATTCTTTTCAAGTTTATTAAACCCTTTGACGGGTCTCGAGAGAAACTTCAATCATTTCTCAATAACTGCGACAATGCAAACAAACTTGCTTCAACGACTCAAAAACCTATTTTATTAAATTATATTCTAAGCCGACTCGAGGGAAAAGCCGAGTCAGCAGCATCCATAAAGGATTTTAACGAGTGGGAACAGGTAAAGTCCTTTTTACAATCCCAATTTGGGGAAACGAAACATTACGCACATCTATTATCCGAATTACAGGAACTCCAACAGCAGCCAGATGAATCTGTAAGTCAATATTCTCTCAAAATTGAGTCTTGCCTAGCCAAATTAATTACCGAAATTACATTTTCCAATAAAAAGAGAACCGAGTTAGTCGGAAAAATATCGGCTATGGAGGAACTAGCCCTCCACTCATTTTTAATGGGGCTTTCACCAAAAATTTGTAATTTAATTCGCATGAAAAATCCTTCCACCTTGAATGAAGCCATTAACTTTGCTATCTCGGAGGAGAAAATACAGGCCCTACTATCAAAGAGAAGGAATTTAAACCGTCCTCCGCAAAAACTGAATACTACTCAAAATCGCTCTAAATCTAATACGACTCATAATTCAGGTAAACCCCAGTCTTCTCCACCTACATGCCGATATTGCAAGTTTGAGGGCCATACCATTGAAAATTGCAAAAAACGCCAATATAATAATAATAAAAAATATAAATCCAGTCAAAATGACGATTCCACTCCACGACAAAGTAATACACAAAACCATGTCAACCACGTCGATTACGACAACGAACCCCAAGGTTCTGTAAGCGATGAAAATCATTTAAACGAGTAGTGGGCTCACGACGGTGTCACGTGGGGCCCAGCCCTCAAATTCTAAATCCGCCTTCGCACTTAAAGGACACCCATTCTAAATCCTCTGTATCTGCTGTACCTAAGAAGTCAGCTTATTCTAAATCCTCTGTATCTGCTGCACCTAAAGAGTCAGCTTATTCTAAATCCTCTGTATCCGCTGTACCGAAAAAGTCAGCTTATTCTAAATCCTCTGTATCCGCTGTACCGAAGAAGTCAGCTTATTCTAAATCCTCTGTATCCGCTGCACCTAAAGAGTCAGCTTATTCTAAATCCTCTGTATCCGCTGCACCTAAAGAGTCAGCATATTCTAAATCCTCTGTATCCGCTGCACATAAACAGTCAGCTTATTCTAAATCCTCTGTATCCGCTGCACCTAAACAGTCAGCTTATTCTAAATCCTCTGTATCCGCTGCACCTAAAGAGTCAGCTTATTCTAAATCCTCTGTATCCGCTGCACCTAAACAGTCAGCTTATTCTAAATCCTCTGTATCCGCTGTACCCAAGAAGTCAGCCTATTCTAAATCCTCTGTATCAGCTGTACCTAAAGAGTCAGCCTATTCTAAATCTTCTGTATCCGCTGTACCTAAAGAGTCAGCCTGTTCTAAATCCTCTGTACCAGCTGTACCTAAAGAGTCAGCCTATTCGAAATCCTCTAAATCTTCTGTATCTGAAGTACCAAATTCTTCTAAATTTACTGAGCCTACTCTGAATCCAATTGCGGGTTGTTCAACCCCTGAAACACAAAAAAGTATTATTTACGAAATTACTTCTAATTCTACGAAAAGATACGTACCTCATGTTACCCTTAAAACTCAGTTAAGTAACCGTAGTTTAAATTTCTTAGTCGACACCGGATCCGCTGTGAGCTTGATAAAAAGAAACTCAATCAAATCAATGCCCGTGCTTCAAAACAAAATCATTCAACTGAAAGGTATTCACAACACTAACGAAACCATACCCACCTTAGGTCATTTCCAATTGGAATTATTTCCAAATTCTGATATTGCATATCGTTTCCACGTAGTCGAAAATATCGATTTAAATTATGACGGCATAATTGGAACTGACCTCCTGAATGATTTAGACGGTATTATTGACTATAATACCGACACATTACAAATAAGTAATATCATAACAAAATTAGAATACTGCCAACCCGTATATAAAATCGCACCCCGTACTGAAACTATTATAGAATGTACTGTTAATAATCCTGAGCATCGACAAGGACTTATCCTCGATCAACATATCTCCGAATCCTTGTTAATAGCTAACTGCATCGTTACAGTTAAGGATAACAACCGAATAAATATATCGGTTGTCAACACCTCTGAAAAACAAGTCACAATCAACTCTGATCTAAAATTAGAAATACAACCCTTCGAGGTGAACTCTTTCCAAATCCAACCAAACTCTGATTCTTCTAAATCTTCTACAATCAGAAAAGAAGAAGTCCTAAACATGTTACGGGCTAATCATCTCAACGACGAAGAAAAGTCGTGCTTATTCGATATCTGTTCTCAATACTCTGACATTTTCCATTTACCCGACGATAAATTGTCGACCACCGATCTCTTAAAACACGAAATAAAAACGTCCCCTTCGGAACCTATCAATGTCAAATCATACAGGTTTCCCGAGGTTCACAAAAAAGAAGTTGAAACGCAAATCTCTAAAATGTTGTCCCAGGACATCATTCAACCCTCTGTTTCCCCTTGGTCATTCCCAGTTTGGGTCGTCCCTAAGAAAACAGATTCCTCTGGCCAGAAAAAATGGCGCATTGTCATTGACTATAGGAAACTGAATGACATCACAATCGGCGAAAGTTCCTATCCCTCAAATCAACGAAATACTAGACCAATTAGGGCAAAGTAAATACTTTTCCACCCTCGATTTATGCTCAGGTTTTCACCAAATATGCGTTAATAGGAACGACATTCCTAAAACCGCGTTCACTGTTCCTCAAGGGCATTTTGAATTCAAACGCATGCCGTTTGGACTAAAAAATGCACCCGCTACGTTTCAACGGCTTATGAATACCGCTCTCGCCGGACTTCAAGGCATTCATTGTTACGTCTATCTTGACGATGTAGTAATATATTCACATGATCTGTCATCACATTGCGATAAATTGTTAAAAGTTTTCGATAGACTACGCAAATATAATCTTAAACTACAACCCGACAAGTGCGAATTCTTGCGCAAAGAAGTCGGTTACCTTGGTCACATCATTAGTGACAAAGGAGTAAGCCCAAATCCTGAAAAGGTCAAGGCCGTGTCTCAATTTCCAATTCCTAAATGTCCCAAGGACGTTAAATCATTCCTAGGTCTAGTATCCTATTACCGCCGTTTCATCCCTGATTTTTCTAAAACCGCTAAACCTCTCACTACATTACTAAAAAAGGATGTCCCTTTCTCTTGGTTGAATGAACAACAAATAGCTTTCGAAGAACTAAAAGGAAAACTAATTTCCGCTCCTATACTTATATATCCCGACTTTTCTGAGCCCTTTGTGCTTACCTGCGATGCATCAAATTATGCAATATCAGCCATTCTATCCCAAGGCGAAATTGGAAAGGATCGCCCAATCGCTTACTCATCAAGAACGTTGAATAAAGCGGAGACCAATTACTCCACCACAGAAAAAGAATGTCTAGCCATAGTATTTGGTACCAAAATGTTTAGGCCATATCTATATGGACATAAATTCACTATAGTAACAGATCATAGACCATTAAAATGGTTATTCAACTGCAAAGATCCTGGATCCCGACTAGTTAGATGGCGCTTAAAACTAGAAGAATTTGACTACAAAATCGAGTACAAAAAAGGTAAAATCAATAGCAACGCTGATGCGTTGTCTCGATTCCCCGTAAACCCTGTTCAAAATACAGATGATAATTCTATTCCTTCTATGTCTAGGCGGAATGACGAAAATCAATCGCCTAATTTTAGTCCTATAACTCTAGAAGATCTCGATATACAATTACCTTCTATACCTCTGGATTCTGACGAAGTTCCGTCGGTAGAGTTGTTAGACAATGACGATTCCTTCACAGATATTCTTGGTCCCGAAAATAGAGATGACTTACCTGAAAATCCAAACCTTCCAAATCCTACGGTTGATAATAATGCTGAGGAGCATCTATCACTAACTTCTAGTTTCAGTGAAAACTATTCGAAATTCCTGAAAACAATGTCCGGAAAACAGTTTAATAGTAATACTAAAATTATAGAACATAATGAAAATATTTTCAAAAGTATTTGTAAACATATAGTTCTACCTACTTCTATTGACCTTGATACGGCTAACCCTTATATAGAGGAAATTTTAGGTGAAATTGAAAATTCCTCAGATCTCCTGGGTAAAGAAAGGACGTTGTTTACTTGCCTACCCTTTGAACACAAATCTAAAACCTTCTATTTCCTATTTACAAAAGTCTACCATTTCGATAGTTGCTCTTACGAAGACATCTATAAAAGTCTAATAAACCTAAAACATCAAATACTCTCGACATCAAGGGAGGAAATCATACATTTAGCTATTACTAATTTCCGTAACCCTTTCGATAAACACGACTGGCCAAAAATATATAATATGTTCTCCTATATCTTCAATAACTCGAATGTATCTATTGACATCTATCATAATTCACTAATATTTCCAACTCCATCTGAAATAAAGAAAATTCTTAAGGAAAATCACGATATCCCTATCGCCGGACATTTAGGTACGGCTCGTATGCTAAATAGAATAAAAGAAAGATATCATTGGAAAAACATGCGATCAGACATTGAATTATATATAAAAAATTGTTCGCAATGCCAATCGAATAAAGCCCTAAGGCAAACTAACCGCTCACCCATGCAGATAACTACTACTTCCACGAAACCCTTTGAGCGTCTTAGCATGGATCTCGTAGGTCCTCTTCCGGAGGCGGGCCTAACAAGACTTAAGTTCATCTTAACTATGCAAGATGACCTTACTAAATTTTCCTTTGCATATCCCATTGCAAATGCTACTTCAGAGGACACATGCGAGTGCCTCGTCCATTTCATTTCTTTATTTGGAATTCCAAAAATGATCCTTACAGATCAAGGAACCAATTTTACTGCAGATATGTTCAAGAAAACCTGCGAATTCTTAAAGATTAAGCAAATCTGGTCATCCCCTTATCATCCCCAAACTCAAGGTGCGCTTGAGCGCAGCCATTCTACACTCAAAGAATACCTTAAGTCTTACGTCAATGAAAACCATACAGACTGGCATAGATACGTATATACCGCAATGCTTGCCTATAACACGTCAGTCCATGCTTCTACAAATTTTACTCCATACGAACTACTCTTCGGCCATAAAGCCTTCATCCCTGATTCTGTTTACGAATTACATTCCCAATCGACTTATCCCGAATACATTAAATTCCTACACCATCGATTAAAACTCTCAAGGGAAAAAGCCCTTCAAAATATTCAAAAATCAAAAGAAAAGTCGAAGGAATATTACGATAACCACTCTCGTCCCGTACAATATAAAGTAGGGGATTACGTATACCTAAAGAATCACGTAAGATTGCGAAAAGCCTTATCACCCGTATGGAAAGGTCCATATAAAGTGGTCAAAATTAACGGCCGCAACACTTTAACTCTATTAATTAATAGACGACATGTCACCCATCACTATGATGAGGTAAAACTAGCTCCTAGGTCTTATACATAAATCTTAATTTTTATATTAGTATATATTATTAATCTAAATATTAGTATATAAGCATAGTAATTAATAATATTACACTAACACTAGTTCTATTTCCTTGCAGTAATCCCTCAACGGGTCAAGAATTCGTCAAACCCCTGACGAATAGTTCTGGGATTTACTTCGATCCCATAGGATCCCTGAGTTTAGTCGATAGTTATCTTAGTGTAGTAATTCCTTTAGAAATCTCATTTATTGACCCACATATTATTAATTTACATCATATACTTGATAATTCAAAATCACTATGCGAAAAAAGCAAAGCTCTTGATTATGTAGAATGCAATAATCTTTTTATACCTCTAGTAACTCGTTTCCAAGATATTAAACGCGATAACGAGGCAATCTCTTATCTCATGTCTCATCAAGTAAAAAGGTCCGCACTTCTGGGTGTTATTGGGACCTTGTCCAAAAAACTATTTGGAACTATGGATGAAGAAGATGCCATCCGCTATAATAACGCCATTCAGGAAATTCAAGCTGATACCAGCAAAATAGCATCAATGCTTAAAGAAAATATTCTCGTTACTACTTCCACCCTTAAATCTTATAACAACACATTAAAAGCCATAAAATCCAATGAACATGAATTAAACGTCGCCATCGACGCTTTATACGAAGACATTAAAAACCTAACTTATATTTCTAAAGAATTAGGAATTCGATCCCGTATTTTAGAACTAACGTCTATGATAGAAAATAGCCTTCTAGCTTTATCATTCAAGGTCGAGGATATAGTGAACTCAGTTATGTTTGGTAGATCAAACATTCTATATCCATCTATTCTTTCACCAATAGAACTTTATACTCAATTAGTGAATAACTACAGATTCATCTCGAATTCTAGACAGTTACCTGTTCTCCTAAGTCTAGAAAATGTACATATTATCCTAAATATATCTACTATATCTAGTTATTATAGCAAGGACCAAATAGTGTTTGTCCTTGAAATACCTTTGATTAAACCTCAACATTTCTCATTGTATCATAACTTACCTTGTCCAGTGCCGTACGAGGTTGACAACCCTGTATCTTATTCAACTATTATTCCATCCTCTAAATACGTTGGAATAACTAAAGACAAATCAACATATTGTAAACTTGACGAATTAAGAAATTGTAAAATCGTAAACAGTGATCACTATCTCTGTGACACGAGTATATCCTATTCTGTCGCCGCAACTCCTTGCTGTGAAACAGAAATAATTAGTAAAGTACTAACCTCGATTCCAGAAATATGTAAAACTAAATTTTTTCATGGTCAAGTTAGTATCTGGCAGCCTCTTCTAAATAACAAATGGTTATATGTAATGTCGGAAAAATCTAAATTAAGTATTGAATGTAATAATGTAAATCAATTAACTGAATTAGATATAAGTGGTAGTGGCATATTATACCTACCCAAGGGTTGTATGGCATACTGTAAAGATACACAATTAGTTTCTCGAGACAATTTTAATGTCCTATTAAAACCTGTAAAAACAAATTTAAACATAATTAACGATTCATGCTGTAATAGATTAAGTTTTGATAATATTGTACCTAGTTTACCTTCTATTTCCTTGAAAAATGTAAACCTAGACTCTGTCGCTTATAATCCTGAAATGTTAAAAAACTTAGATAAAATCATTGAAAAACCAGAAAAGCCTCATATTGTCCAATATGGCGATTATTATTCCGCTATAACTATTGTAACTTTAATTTTAATAACTCTGTATCTTCTGTACAAAATCTGTAAAACTGGTGCGTTTAGGAAACTATATCGCTTTAACAGAAACAATAACGATTCCAAACCAATTGACGAAGAAATTAATATTTCACCAAATTATACCAGCTCCCGCCCTTCGAATTGGGTAACCCTAATATATTTTTATCTTCCCGTAAACTTCACCTTAAAACGTGTAGTTCACTCTAAATCGGGGGGCTGTTACGATTGCCAAATGCACCCTAAAATGCATAAATAACCAAAATACTTCAAAATTAGCAATAAAGCTCACTACGTCACAAAAGTGCTTAATCAGCACTTTCGTCACGAGTACATCATTCAGTCAGTCTGCGTTCAATCTTCATCGCGAGCACATCTCTTAGACGTACCAGTTCATCCTGTCTGTATTCAAGTGCTAAATATAGTGGTTTAATTAAAAACGTTTTTTTTAAAACCTCTCCGACGTTTACCCGTCTAACAGAGCGTTAAAATCGTTGACATAAACAAACGCGAACATGAGATATATATCATGGAAACGCGAACAAATAACACCAAACCTTTATATTTCAAAACAAAGTTCATTTATGTTGACAATCCTTTTACTGTACGTGACCTTTTCAGCGTACAATATTATCGTCAACTAGCTGCATCCAGTGTTTCACTCGCATAAGTCGTTCAACCCGATACCGTGGGAAAAACGAATTAAGAAGAAGTATTCTTTCAATAATCAAACCATCTATGTTATATCAAACCATCTAAGGTTATCAATAAACTATCTATGTATGTATCATATTTCTGCAAAATTCGTTTAGTATTTTTTGCACGAAAGAGCAACAAACATCTTCTCATCCGGATGGATATAAGGATGTTAATATGCGAAAGTTTTTAAGGATGTATATTGTATATCCATACACCCTATCCTATAATATTATTATAGTAAGACTAGCGACCCGCCCGGCTTCACACGGGTGCAATGCTGATACTAAATACATTACAAAAAAAACTGATAACGTTGTATAAAAAACATAGCGGCCCGCCGCCCAACGGGCTGGTACCGCCGCAAATGCGACGCCCCACAATTTTTAAATTTGTAATATCTTCGGAACTATTTATTTAAATCATGTGCTGTAAAGGGCGATATAGATCTATATTAAAAAAAATAGGGGTGGATTACCCTTAACATTTAGCGGGATAAAATATAGATGTCGGATTCTCAGACCTACCCAATATGCACACAAAATTTCATGACAATCGGGAAAGCCGTTTCGGAGGAGTTTAACTACAAACACCGCGACACAAGAATTTTATATATTAGACTAGCTGACCCGGCGAACTTTGTTCCGCCTTAAAGGCAATATGACATGATCTTATTTACTACTTTTTAAATTAGGATAATCTATATATATATAAAAGAAAGTCGTGTTAGTTACACTATTTATAACTCAAGAACGGCTGAACCAATTTGGCTGAAAATTGGTAGGGAGGTAGCTAAGAACTGGGAGAATGACATAGGATATCCTTTTTATCCCGTTCCCATCGTTCCTATTTCGACTTTTCCTACACTTTTGTGCGACCCTGATACGTTGCAACTCCTTAAAGTAGGCAGAAACTTCATCCATGTAATATTAGATTAATGATAAATGAGCTTCATTGTTTCGACTTCTCCTACACTTTTGTGCGACCCTGGTAACTTGCAACTCCTCAAAGTAGGCAGAAACTTCATCCATGTAATTTATTAGATTAATGATAAATGAGCTTCATTGTTTCGACTTCTCCTACACTTTTGTGCGACCCTGGTACCTTGCAACTCCTCAAAGTAGGCAGAAAAAATTTCATCCATGAAATATTAGATTAATAATGGAATGAGCTTCACTGTTTCGACTTCTCCTACACTTTTGTGCTACCCTGGTACCATACACCGTACATCTTAAAAAAAGTCGCACCCGTTGATGCATTCGTTTAAAGCAAGGAATAATAAATAAATACTCTTATCTCTGTCGGTTTAAAATTTGTAATAAAAAGCCACAAAGCCAACTTAAACTTCAAACTTTCTAATATTGTATTGCTGTGCTATTATTTATCATTGCCATTCTCCCGTTGCTCTTGTGAGTGAGTTTTATTTTGCCTACTTTTTGGTGGTGCAGGGTACCAGGGTAGCACAAAAGTGTAGAGGAGAAGTCGAAACAATGAAGCTCATTCATCATTATTATTAAATCATGTTTCCTTATTTGCTGACCGTTTAGACCTACCCTGGACTACGACAAACATTTTAAAACCAAAATCAGCTCAATCGGCCCAGCCGTTCTCGAGTTTTAGCGAGACTAACGAACAGCAATTCATTTTTTATATATATTTTTGTATATATTCTATATATATATATAAAAGAAAGTCGTGTTAGTTACACTATTTATAACTCAAGAACGGCTGAACCAATTTGGCTGAAAATTGGTAGGGAGGTAGCTAAGAACTGGGAGAATGACATAGGATATCCTTTTTATCCCGTTCCCATCGTTCCTATTTCGACTTTTCCTACACTTTTGTGCGACCCTGATACGTTGCAACTCCTTAAAGTAGGCAGAAACTTCATCCATGTAATATTAGATTAATGATAAATGAGCTTCATTGTTTCGACTTCTCCTACACTTTTGTGCGACCCTGGTAACTTGCAACTCCTCAAAGTAGGCAGAAACTTCATCCATGTAATTTATTAGATTAATGATAAATGAGCTTCATTGTTTCGACTTCTCCTACACTTTTGTGCGACCCTGGAACTTGCAACTCCTCAAAGTAGGCAAAAAAAAACTTCATCCATGTAATATTAGATTAATAATGGAATGAGCTTCATTGTTTCGACTTCTCGTACACTTTTGTGCTACCCTGGTACCATACACCGTACATCTCAAAAAAAAAGTCGCACCCGTTGATGCATTCGTTTAAAGCAAGGAATAGTAAATAAATACTCTTATCTCTGTCGGTTTAAAGTTTCTAATAAAAAGCCACAAAGCCAACTTCAACTTCAAACTTTCTAATATTGTATTGCTGTGCTATTTATCATTGCCATTCTCCCGTTGCTCTTGTGAGTGAGTTTTATTTTGCCTACTTTTTGGTGGTGCAGGGTACCAGGGTAGCACAAAAGTGTAGAGGAGAAGTCGAAACAATGAAGCTCATTCATCATTATTATTAAATCATGTTTCCTTATTTGCTGACCGTTTAGACCTACCCTGGACTACGACAAACATTTTAAAACCAAAATCAGCTCAATCGGCCCAGCCGTTCTCGAGTTTTAGCGAGACTAACGAACAGCAATTCATTTTTATATATATAGATTATTGTATAAAGGATATTCCTGGGAGTAACACTTGCGCATTTCACTGCAAAGTTTGATTTTGAACGCTATGATCGTTTACGAATTACGGCCCACCACTCTAGCAAGGAGGTCTGTTTCCCAGCAGTGGGATCAGTACATGTTGTTTGTATTATGAAATCAGATTTGATAAATTACAAACAAACAAATATTTGTGTTAAACATACTTGTTTTCCTAATTATAACGACGATAGCTTCCACTCTGTGAATGTAATATATTTTTGTTTCAGCCTGTTTATTTGTGAATGCGGCTTCGCGTTCAAAATAAGCAAACTGGGGAATCCCAGTTACAAAGCTACAACCTGCTGCTATAATTACAAAGTACATTCCGCCAGAATTGGCGGAATGTACTTTGTAATTATAGCTTGTGATTCTAACAATGTTAAAATAATTTGTTGGTGGTTTGGGTATGGAGTTTGCAAAACATTATTTAAAATCGAATTATTTCTCATGTTTAATTTTGACACATTGACACCTAGACAATAGCCACAATAAAAAATCTATTGTTGGCGGACACCGGTGACTGCGGCGCAGTCAGTGCTTTAAATTACGGTTCGGGATGGATATCGACTAACGGGATGTATTCCTCTGAGCACTGCACAAGTGAAGGTTGGGAGCGTTTGTGGTGATGTGCTACAACGAACTCTATAACGCTACTTTATCCATACTAATATTATAAATGCGAAAGTAACTCTGTCGGTCTGTCTGTCTGTTACGCTTTCCCGCTTAAACCTCTCAACCGATTTTGATGAAATTTGGTACAGACAATCTTTAGACCCTGAGAAAAAACATAGGCTACTTTTATCCCGGAAAAAATTAACATTTCCGAGGGAAATCTAAACAGCGCGATATAACCGAACTCTGCAATAGTGAGTCATACTCTGGATGCGGAATATCATTCTTTAAGTAAGGTTTTTGCGGTAATCATATATACTTTGTTTGAATGTAGGGTGACCATAACTTTGGGAGTTATTAATAAAGGCGCACTTAATCATTGTGTGCATAATAAGTAAGTGACTTTTATTGGGTATTTACAATGACATTAAATTCTGCTTTCTTGTAGATATTTTATTTATCTAAAGGTACAGTTTCGGATAGATTGACCTGCTGTCGACCGTATCATCATCATCCCAGCGATAATCCCAGTCGCATCCGAAGCCTTTTTCAGCTTTGGAGTCTGGGGTCCGCTTTACCAGTCCAACTGCTCATATGGCTAAACTTAGACATTTTCCGTGAAGCGACTGCCGTCTGACCTCCACAACCCGAAGGCGACATCGAAGCATTACAGTTAGACCAATTGTTGGACTTTTGAGGGCTCCAACAACCCGTAACGACTGCCACTAGATGTTCGTATGGCAACCGGGACCAACGGCTTAACGTGCTTTCCGGGCACGACCAGACCAGTGCAAATATTCATATTCATGCATACAAATACTTGCACTGTGCGGGGATCGAACCCGCGCCACCTTGCGCAGCGGCCGCGTCCGCTACCGCTACGCCACGGAGGCTAAATAATAATAAACCGCTCTGAGCTACCGGTATGAGCCTTGCAATGCCCCAATGCCTCACAAGTATACCCTTACAAAATGTGTCAACAGCCGCCTACCTACAAGGTTTTATGACAATTGAAAGGACTTACCCGTTATTGCTCGCTCCGCTGTCGACCGTATATCATCAATATATACATCCATTTTTAAAATTCAATAATGAAATTAAAAAGTTCGCATCCATGCCTCAAAATGTTCATTAAAACTCAGGTACTATAAGTGAAAAAAAAAAAGATTTTACGTACATTCCTTATAAATTCCATTATAATAGTCACCCTACACAACAAAGACAGAGGGCTACTGTGAAGCTATCTCCCTTGAGCCGCGTTTTGATCCACATTCCAGTTTAGATAGAAGTTCCTTGGGCAAACCCCACTACTACCCAAGTGAAATGAGCAACTTTCATAAAAATTAAATCGAAATTAACGTCAAGTGCATAAAGTGAGCGATCTTACATTGGTCGCCATATCCGGTATTTTGTTAGGATCACCACGTTGCGCTGCGTCGGCACCTCATGTCCATGGCAGCAGCACCTCGTGATAACCAGGTAGACGCTTGTCAGGGTTGCACCTGTTATGTGAATATTTTTGTACCTATTTAGGATTAAAAGACTAGATTCCGGGACCACAATTTATACACTCACGTCACTATTAAAAACAAAACGTCAATGTCTTTGACCGATGATTCGAGAAGAAAATTGGGTTCGGTCGGGTGTGTGTTTGATAAGAATTTATTATTGAGAATAATTCTATATATAAGTGACTAGCTTTCCGCCTGCGGCTTCGCCCGCGTGTAGTTCGGTTATATCGAGATTTTTAGATTTCCCTCGGGAACATCAAATTTTTCCGGGATAAAAGGTAGCTTGTCCTTTCTCAGGGTCTAAAGATTGTCTGTGCCCAATTTCATCAAAATCGGTTCAGTAGTTTTGGCATGAAAGCCGGACAGACAGACAGAGAGATATACTTTTGCATTTATAATACTAGTATGGATTAAAATCCAGTACACAAGGCGCTTAGTTGGTACCTAGTTTTATCCAGCGGATTCTCGAAACTAGATCGGCATTTTGAAGACAGACAACGCACGCGAGTGAGCGCGGCGTTATTCGGAATTCACACACGATCCAAGTATTTAACTATATCTATTAATATATTATAGTACACGACAATACAATACAGAACTCACTACATAACACTTAACACATTGCCAGCCATCGGAGCGAGCAATAACGGGTATGTCCTTTCAATTGTCATAAAACCTTGTAGGTAGGCGGGCTGTTGACACATTTTGTAAGGGTATACTTGTGAGGCATTTAGGCATTGCAAGGCTCATACCGGTAGCTCAGAGCGGTTTATTATTATTTAGCCTCCGTGGCGTAGCAGTAGCGGACGCGGCCGCTGCGCAAGGTGGCGTTGTTTCGACCCCCGCACAGTGCAAGTATTTGTATGCATGAATATGAATATTTGCACTGGTCTGGTCGTGCCTCGGAAATCACGTTAAGCCGTTGATCCCGGTTGCCATACGAACATCTAGTGGCAGTCGTTACGGGTTGTTGGAGCCCTCAAAAGTCCAACAATTGGTCTAACTGCAATGCTTCGATGTCGCCTTCGGGTTGTGGAGGTCAGACGGCAGTCGCTTCACGGAAAATGTCGAAGTTTAGCCATATCAGCAGTTGGACTGGTAAAGTGGACCCCAGACTCCAAAAGCTGAAAAGGCTTCGGATGCGACTGGGATTAACGCTGGGATGATGATGATGATTTGTGGTAGCAAGAGCGGGGGCTTCTTGGCTGCCTTATTAAACAGTACCCATTCCTTGTTTCGTTTTCTTCCTACCAAGACTCCTACCAACTGCAGCAAATAGTTACTTAACTGCAAGACGAAGGCACAGTCGCCCTCGTCTTACAGGTAAGTAACTTTTTATTTTATAACTGTGACACAGCTTATGCTAGCACAGACACAAGTGTACACTCCGTCTCAAATCATGCATAGCGTTTTAACTTAATTTTTATGTGTGACTAGTAGTGCCGCGCTGTTTCAATATGTTTTTCTTTATATGCTCCGCTTCTATTGGTTGCAGTTTGATGTTATGGGCTATCCAACGCAAGAAGAATTTTTCAAATCGGACCAGTAGTTTCTAAGATTAGCTCCTTCAAACGAACAAACCAACTCTTCAGCTTTATATATTAGTATAGATTAAGATGGACAAAACGGGTAAACTTCAAGAATTACGTACATGCACGATGCATTACATCATGCATATACGTATGTTCTTCCTGGTGAAAGTCGCGGGAAACCGCAGGAGGCGGGTGGCGCAGGTGATCCTTGAGGGAGCCCATGTTTCCAGCTGTGGACGACTTTCGGCTGAAATTATAATGATGAACTTCATCATTCTATTAATTAAAAAAAAACCGGCCAAATGCGAGTCGGACTCGCACACCGAGGGTTCCGCCGTACAAACGTAGCGGTTTACAATTTATGACGTACTAGCTTTCCGCCAGCGGCGTCGCCCGCGTGGAGTTCGGTTATATCGCGCTGTTTAAATTCCCCTCGGGAACATCAAATTTTTCCGGGATAAAAGGTAGCCTATGTTCTTTCTCAGGGTCTAAAGATTGTCTGTACCAAATTTTATCAAAATCGGTTGAGAGGTTTAGGCGGGAAAGCGTAACAGACAGACAGACAGACAGAGTTACTTTCGCATTTATAATACTAGCGTTGATTTATAATTTTTCACATTTTAGAGGCAATTAGATTTAAGAAGTGTTTGATATGAATTTCAACTTTAATATCTCTACGCGTTCATGTGAAAAAGGGTAGGTAGTAAGTTTATAATTATTTAAAAAATATTTTATGTCATGTAAGCAAAAATAATATTTTAAGTAACTTCAAATTTATCATTTTCACAATTTTTCCTTTATCTGTCTGTACTATATAACGCTGCTTCGTGCCGAATTTCAAGATTCTGAGTTCACGGGAAGTACCTTATAGGTTTTGATTCCCTAGCTTGTGACGGAAATTCGTCTAAGGTGTCGGTATAAACTGCTGTATCTTTTGATCGCTTTAACTTAGAAGTTTCATTTTTTCACTGCTTAAAGGTACAATAGACCTAGGTATTTGGTATAAATTTCAATTTGATACCTTTATTAGCTCGTGAGAAATAATGTAGTAAGTTTCATTTTATTAAAATATTTTTATTATATTATATAACTAAAAAAATGTGATTTTCGCAATTTTTCCTATATTTGCATTATATAACAATGCTTCATGCCAAATTTCAAGATTCTGAGTTTACGGGAAGTATCTTGTAGGTTTTGATTCCTTTGCGAGTGTCGAAAATTTGTTGAAAATATTGACATAATCGGCTGTATCTTTTGATTGGCTTGGCTTGGTAGTTTGATATTTTCACAGCTTAAAGGGACAATAGACCTGAGTATTTCATTTGAATTTCAGCTTGATACGTCCACGCGTTCTTGAGATAAATGATCTTGACAGACAGACGGACAACAAAGTGATCCTATAAGGGTTCCGTTTTTTCCTTTTGAGGTACGGAACCCTAAAAATTATAGTCCTTTTTTAAACACGACATGTTTAGGTACGGCACCTGACTCTTTTTACCATTCATCTTCAGCTGCCTCATCTCAGTATTCGACACTTTCCCACTCACATATACAATATGTTAAGAAAACCCTGTCCGACCCATAAGGATAATAAAGGTTACGCAATCACATGACCAAATAAAATTTGAAATTTTGCATAATCATCATAGTAACAATACTAATCAATTTTGAAACTATCTTTTTTCCCCGCAAATTTACGCTAACTTCCACAAAATTTGGTGTTTTTAAAAAAATGACAACACCATTTTAGGCGGTATAATTGTCGGCTTTCCTTTTATTGTTTTGTTAGAATATTTATTTCTTTGGCGGCGTCGCGCGTGAGCTTTGTCGGCGACGTAAAAGAAATAACTAGTGATGCACTAATTTTTGCGCAATAACGTTTTTTTATCGCTATTAATCGAAACTTGTATCTGGTTGAATGATTTGTTAAAAACACAGATTACCCAATGGTAAAAGTACTTTTGTTTGTTTATCGATTAATTACTAATAACATTATTATAACACAAGTATTAGTAAACAGAAACGAGAAGGACTTATGAAACACAATTTTAATAAAATTTTACAAATATTTTAACGGTCAATATCATCGATTTTGAGACAGAAACTGAAATTAAAAATTTGGCATGATTTTCATTTACAGCAGTGTACCTAACTAATTTAAGTTTTGTAAAAGTTCTAAACAATTCCATGCGATGTTGAATCTAGAATGAGAATGATAAACTACAATACTAAATCGATAACAAAAATAGACGAGTAAATTGTTTCCATCGAAAATCAATATTTTGATTACTTACACATCCCTATTTAAGTACTCAAAGGATGCCGCGAGGTCAGCCCCGTAGGTACAATTCTAAAAAATAAAAATCATTTTTACTTTAAATTATCAGTTCAGTAGCGCGTAAACATCGCTGTCGTGAAGACTATTCGTGTATTGTGTGATCATGTCGTTTCCTAATGTAATGTAGAGTAATGTAACATGCTGATGGAAGGTAGCAACTGCTGTTTTGTGATCAGGTGATTGTGGTCAATGTGGTTCCAGTATGACAGTGCGTCACCATATCTTTGTCCTGTACGTGAGAACCTCCATTATCAGTTCGGCGAGCAGTGGATTGGTAAGGGTGGACCAACTGTGGCCAGCGCGGATTTGACACCACTTGATTTTTATTTATGTGCAATGTGCATGTCCGTGCTAATCGTGCGACAGTGCCAGCTGGGCCTGTATCGTTATTAGTGAACGAAATTGGAACAACATCTCCGCCACAGCCATTAAGCTCATCGAATGAAATGATACATTTGGAGAGTCAGACGACCTTCCTACTTAAAAAAAGTTCTTTTCACGAGCTGCCTAAGTATCATTATTTCTTTCGAGACTCGATAAACGTGAATAAATTACCTATACCTACATGCATGAAGTCAACTGAGGTTATGAACTGTGCCTGTGTTGCCATGAAATTACCTATTTATTTTATTTAAGTTATTTATTTTTTAGGGGGAATTTTTTTTTAAGTTTATCCAGGTTTTGTAGGCATTAGTAGAATCAGTTATCGATACCTAACAATACCTTCACGGGTCGGACAGGGTTTTCTTAACATATTGTATAGTGTTTCAAGAGATAAAAAATACAGTGATGTCCATAATATAAATACTAGGAACAGGCACAAATTTATTGTACCTACAACAAGGCTCAAGAAAATAGGTGGCTCTTTCAGATGCCAATGTATACATTTTTACAATGGACTTCCAGAGGTGGTTCAAGATCTGAGCCTGAATAAATTCAAATCCTTCATTAAACGTAAGTTGTGTCAGAAAGCATTTTATAGTGTGAAGGATTATATTGAGGACAAAAAGGCTTGGGCTTGAGTTGCGTCCGATTTCTATGCACTGATTGTTCTCTGATTTTTCCTCTTGTAGTTTGAATATAGAGGTAATTGTTTATGTTATTAATTCGAAGCCTGTATTACACACTATGTAGCCAAGCATATTGTACGTTACGGAATTGTATCGCTGACAGAGGTGTTCGGCACTTGTACAGCTACACAGGAGCTATACTTAGTATTCAGGAACACTGTTGGAGCTGCTGAACCTTGGACAAAACTATCTTAGCATTGTGTAGATTCAATTTCTTAGTATTGTATAATTGCATGGCAAACGTGTGAGCACAATGTACGAATGTGCTGTAAGGCATTTTTTTGTTGGGTTAGTCTTTTTTATTGACTTGATAGTGCTCTGGCTGTTGAGAGTATGTCATGCTCACTCAAATGTCTCGCTGATGGTGGCGTGTGTGTTGGGTCATTGGGTTCCCTTCAATATGGTTGAGCTGAATGATGCTGATCCATTCGTCATGTTCGTGAACGGACGCCGTCGGAGGGGACTGGTCATCTCTTAGCTGCCACGGCGTATTTTAATTTCTGAATTGATTTTTGTGTGTTTTCATAATGGACGCTCTCGGCGTACAATTTATTTCTGCATCGTTCTCACACGGTTGATTTCAACATGAATGATGTAATCAAATATTTGTAACAATAGCTTGAAAATTTAAAAGAGTGTCCATGGAGTTTCTTGCCCGTTCTTCTCCATAGGTACCTACTCTTTGGAATGGGCGACTAGCTTCATCTTATTGACTGACCGACCTTCTGACAATTCAAAAGTGCCTGTAACTGGTTTATTTGAAATAAATGCTTTGATTTTGATTTGATTTTGATCCGATAAAAAAAACCACGAAAATTTTTTCATGGTTCCGTTCCCACAGGCTGCCATCGCAAGGAAATCCTATTACTAAGCCTCCGCTGTGCGTAAGTTTGTTTGTCCACAATTATACCACTTGTGAATCACTAAGACAGCCTTGTGACACACAAACAAAATTCGAACTTGGTTCATGAGATACAGATCTCATTACCCAGATAGACAGTTTAAATTTTCAGAGAGTGTTTCTATTGCCACTTTATGAAAAATATATATATAAAAAAAATACATTGCAAAAGTTAATTTTAACTAATTCACATTTGGGCTGGTGCTGCAAAGTGTCACCTGACCACTTTGGATTCAGTGGAGAGGCGTGCAAAGAGGATGATTGGCGACCCTGATTTAATTCAAAACGGTCTCCAAAGCCTAGATCACAGGCGTAGAGTAGCCAGCCTTTCAGTGTTCTATAATCTATAGGATGCATTTTGGTGAGTGTGCAAGGGAATTGCATGATTTAATTCCCCCACACAATCTCCGTTCCACAATCGGACGACCCGTCGTTCGGCTAGTTTCCACCCTTACGTACTACGATCCGCCGCGTACTTTGAGGGACTGGAACAATTTGCCAGCGGCGGTGTTTCCGTTGGACTACTATTTGAGTATCTTCAAGGATAGATTGAATAGGCTCTTAATAAACTAGTGCGCTTTACCATCAACGATTGTGTCACTGCTTACCATCAGGCAGGATTGCGGTTAAGCGCTAGTTTATAATAAAAAAAAAGTTACGTAAGACGTCAACTACAATAAAACAAGAAACGTATCTTCTTCAGCTTTGCTTACTTTGTTTTACGGAACCATTCATTCTTGCCACATAACGTAATTTGCCGGATATTATTCTGAAATCAATCCCCAAAACATTCTACGTTGTATTTTCACCTTAATAATACACCTTTTCTAACAACTGTAGTCGGCGAACTTTCTCAAGGTGAGTGCACATTGGCCACGCGCCAAGTCTTCGCGATTCAGAGCTAATGGACCGCTCCCGCACTGATATCGAGTGTAGTTGCCTCTTTATGAATTTTAAATGTTGATGCAGGAACTCAGTAAACTATTGGTTTTACAGTTTATTTATTTCAATACTTTTTATGACATCGGTCCTAAGAGATGTTCTAAGTCTCTTAAATCGGGGGCGAGCGTCTTGTCTTGTTATTAAATGCATAGATTCAGAACTAGGGTTGTAACTTACAATATCCTAATGTTATGTCCATTAACGTTGCTCAGGACCCCTAGGATCTTTTAAATTATTCGGGTCATGCTTGTGATCCTTCTGTCCCGCTTGGTATATACGTCTAGGAAACTATGAATGTTAATAGGTTAAAAGAAGACTCAGGATTTGATTGTAATATTGACGTTAAAAGATACTATTCTATCCTAATATTATAAATGCGAAAGTAACTCTGTCTGTCTGTCTGTTACGCTTTCACGCTTAAACCCCTCAACCAACCGATTTTGATGAAATTTGGCACAAAAAATCTTTAGACCCTGAGAAAGGAAATATGCTACCTTTTATTGAAAAATTTGATATTCCCGACGGAAATCTATAAAGCGCGATATAACTGAATTCCACGCGGGCGAAGCCGCGGGCGGAAATCTATTTAATATATGTATAAATGTATAAACTTGTATGAATAGATGGATGATGTTTGTCACCTTTCGCAACATAATATGTAGGTAATACATTTTAACCCGATATTACCACGAGATTAAATCCATGCGCATGAAACCGTAAGGTACAGCTTGTTTGTAATAAATGCTTTGACCTTATTGTTTCCTACTTGGTGTTTGCGTTTATATATTAAGTTATTTGATTTCATTTCATTTTCATCGTTTTGCCTTTATTAAATGTAGGTACTTTTGAATACCCAATATGTAAAATTTTGTATGCCTTTAGGCTGGACGGGAGATATATAATTCATAGTATACTTTATGCACCCAATTAAAATTCTTGTACATGTAACCCGTGTTCACAAATTAATGAATTTTAAATTGAATAACGAAATAAAGTTTAATTTCAAGCACAAAATGGAATAAACTTATATTTAAGGATCACCATATCGTCCAAGGTACGGCCCCACCCACAGGCCTATTTTTCTTGTGGGAATTCTCAAGCTTCTGTTTGTTTTGTTTGCGATGGTAACTATGTCATCAGCCCACCTCGCCTCCGGACAACCGACATCTGGTCTTCCAGTCCTAGTAAGCCACTTGGTTACTGCCTACTTACCTACGTATTTTACCTGTCATCACTGCGCCTTACTAGGTGTCTTGATCAAAACCATTTGAGTTTCATAACACATCTTTTGATATCGAATATAAGTCTTCGTGTCTCGACGTTTAGAGCTCTGTATTAGATTATAAAGGGTGTATCTGACATCGACGCACAAACGAGTACCATGGATCCAGTACATGATTCTGAACCCCCAGTGGTGGAATTTTTCGTCGGCTTTTTCCATGATTAAAAAAATATATGTAGTTTTTTTTTCACTTTAGACCGTTCATAATTGCTATACTTTTATAACCCAATAAGATTTTAAAGTATAAATTAATTAATTCGCTAATTATACAAGAAAGCGCAATGAAAACAAAACTCGAAAAACTATCTTATCAGCTGATTAATAGAGTTCACATCAGGGATCAACGTCATACCTACAAACCCGCAGGGCGGCACGTTTGCAACGTTCAAAAGCCAAGCCGACACTTTTTTTTAAATGCTGTGAATTCTGTAATCATTCATTAACGACATAAATGACTATCATAATTTTATTAGTGGCATGCGGTGTAGCCTTTTCACGAAGTTTGCGTTACGATGTCAGATACAGCCTGTATAGTTTTTGTTTTCTCTTGTATTTTTGTCACCCATTTAACAAACGATAAAACTATTGAACTGTATTTTAGCACTAGTTCAAAAAACGCTTCTCTATTACTTTATACCTAGGTTTCAGAGAAAGATTGTAAATACTTATTTTGTTGGTAATCTATGTTAATTTTTAACCGACTTCAAAAAAGAAAAGGGTTTTCAATTCGTCGAAATCATTGTTTTTAAATATGTTCACCAATTACTCAAAGGCGCCTGGACCGATTTGCAGAATTATTTTTTTTTTGTTTGGTAGCGTACACTTCCCTTTGAGTGGTCACATAGTAATCAGGTCAGACACAGTCGAGGGAACTCCTTATCCATTCACAGCAGCTATCTTGTGTTTGTAATTGATTAATTTGTATTCATAAGAGATTTACACCTATATGGATTGTGATAGTTATTAGGGGTCTTATGATGAAGACGAAGGACAGTTAGTGGAACTCCTCAACGGTTAACAGTAGTTACTTTGTGTTTGGACTTAATTTATTTATATAGATGAGAATTTGGGACCGGTCGCCGTGGAGATCCTTAGGGGAGGCCTATGTCCAGCAGTAGGCGTCTTTCTCGACCTCGACCAACTTCTATCGAGGCTCTCGTTAGGCAGTTAGATCAAGGGCCTGATTCAAAAGGCAGTACTCCTCGGTACGGCCCGCATTGTGAGAATAGGGTATTTGACTAAAAAAAACTAATTAGTCCGTCAGTCAGATTTCCAAAAATACTAGACACGTATTTTTTCTTTTTTCATATAAACAAAAAATGAAGACGACACAGCGCGTTGAAAACTCGTGTGACGTCACTGCACGCTACACTTTTTGGCGGCCAGTGACGTCACCAGCCACCACTCCTGATCTTTGATGTCTTTTAAATTTGTAAGTTTTTATTGATTTGATAAAACAAAATATATGTATCCAATATTTTTTAACCGACTTCAAAAAGGAGGAGGTTACTCAATTCGACCGTATATATGCTTTTTTTTTTTTAT
Source organism: Sesamia nonagrioides (assembly GCA_017933935.1). Lineage (NCBI taxonomy): Eukaryota > Metazoa > Arthropoda > Insecta > Lepidoptera > Noctuidae > Sesamia > Sesamia nonagrioides. The sequence continues at coordinate 196,069 of JADWQK010002013.1, forward strand.
GTTTGTTCGCGCGTAACTTCGTCGTTTATGAACCGATTTTGATAATTCTTTTTTTGTTTGAAAGAAGACATTCCCAAGGTGGTCCCATGATAAGGACATCAGGGTCTGATGATGGAAGACCAGAGAAATCAAGGGGAACTTTCAAAAATCGTAGGGGCGATTAGTGCATTTCTTAGTATTTTCATTAAGTATTTAAAGCACTACAATTTGATAAAGGTCTGGCGTAGATCTGATGATGGAACCGGAAGACAGTCGAAGGAACTCCTCAACAATTCACAGCAGCTACCTTGTGTTTGGGCTTGATTAATTTGTATTGATAAGAACTTTATACCTAGATGGGTTGTGACTGTCATAAAAGCTCTGATGATGAAGACAAAGGCCAGTTCCGGGAACTCCTCAACTGTTTGCAGTAGCTACTTTGTGTTTGGTTTTAATTCATTTATAATGATGAGAACTTTACACCCATTGGGTTAAAATAATGGTCTGCAGTACCTAAATCTGATGATTAAGACCATAGGCAGTCGAGAGAATTCTTCAAAATTACGGGTAAAAATTAAAGTAAACAAAATTAAGTCATTTCCCAACTATATTTGCGTCAGCTTCCAGTCTGACCGGATGTAACTGAATACATAGTACCTACTTTTCACAACTAAAAAGTGTAAAATAAAAACTTTTTTACAAAAAAACAACCGACTTCTAAAAACCACTACAAAGTGAAAAATAACTAATTTCGGAAGTCGGTGTCAAAAACTAATACCTATACAAAAACCAAAGACACCGACTTCCGAAATTAGTTATTTTTCACTTTGTAGTGGTTTTTAGAAGTCGGTTGTTTTTTTGTAAAAAAAGTTTTTTCTATAATCTGAATGATGGACTAAATAGAATATTTTTTTTTTACCCAGGAAACATCCCTATTTTCTTGTCCCTAACTACAGGTAGCTTGGTCTCCGTTACCACTGGTAGCAGCCGAAATCGGTGTATGACTATTTTTTTATATTTTTAAGTGTTTTCATACACGTTTTTTGTTGAAATATATAATTTAATATGTATATATAGAAAAATAAACAGAATAATACCTAATAATTTATTAACTTGGTATACCTATGAAGTCCTTGAGTCCTGAGCTACGATGAAATACCTGTGTGGTGATGAAGAAGCAGACTATTTCGTCTATCACATTCGATTGCAATCGCATGATATATAATGTTAAAAAAGAATATTTACCGAACTGTAAGGAAGATTATATCTTCCATAAAAAAATTACAAAAAACAGCCATTTCTGAAACGAACTCATACAAAATACATGTTTAATAAAATTTTCTTCCAAAAATCTACTATCCGATATCGTTACAAGGATGATATATATAGAGAGGGTCCAAATTTCTGTACGGATTTCAATATTTCCAATGAATACGTTAGTAGGCAGGTTGCTGGAGTAGGTACACATGTACCGGGAAGTAATGTCAATGTCATTCCAGATGTATGGACTGGATAAAGAGCTCTTTGTGGAAGGCGGTAGTTACTGATTGAAATAACTTCGTATTGTTTTGGAAGTGAGTACTATTGGTTTAACCCGAACAGGTTATATTTTGTGTATTTAGTGGTCTTTGTACGTCATCACAGCTGTTCTCAAAAAGGTGAAGGAAAATATCCTGAGAAGTTTGCCATACCATAGAACCAAAAGTTGGTTTGTGACATCTACGACTACAACAGCTAATGATTTGCTCAAAAGATGCTACTGAACGTATAGCATAAGTTAATTAAGTTAAACTTTATTTTTTCTACAAACTCACACTGAGCGTGATGGAATCGTTCTCATAGTAACAAGCCTAATAAATTATTGGGAAAAGAACAACCTTTCTTATTATATGGAATCCGCTTTGTTAGATGTGCATAGACTTGGACGAATCAAAATAAAAATCAAATGTCATTTAGTATAAACTAAGCTGAGAATGAGCACCTTTTGAACGTCAATATTACATAAGACTGTCCACCCAAAACGCCAGCCCTGTGCCACTTCTTAGTGCTTTCACTAGGAAGAAGAAGTGACGGAACAAACACCCCAGGAGCACAGCTGTATGCTCATTAAAAAAACACATCACTTTATACAACACCATGTAAAGCAACGAACACAACATATATTTAAATTATCCTGACTAATATTATAAATGCGAAAGTATCTCTGTCTGTCTGTCCGGCTTTCACTCTAAAACTACTGAACCGATTGTAATGAAATTTCGTACACAGATAGTCTAGAGCCTGAAAAAGGCTATAAAACATCCCGTTATGTCCAATAGGAGCAGAGCAGGAACAAAAAATATTGCGAAAACGGGAGCCAACGCAGACGTACATATTGTTCTCATTATTTTAACAGGCGCTTATTAAATAGGCTGATATAAATATCAGCTGAACTCTTTAGGTTCGAAGCTTACGCGGGTGAATCCGTGGGATACAGCTAGTTTACCATATGCCAGCTAGATACGCCAAATTACCAGGGTAAGAAAAAAATAATAAAATATCATTAAAATTTAGTAGACTCTACTCAAGGATACCCGTTTGTCAAAGATCGCACATATATCGAAAGATGTATTCTATAGCCTGCTGAAATTAGTTTGTTATGTTCAGCAGATTTAACTAAATGAAATAACCGTCTCTAGTTAATAGCTTGGCAAAGCTCTTACTTCCAGTAACATCCAAAACTGCTTCTTATTCTAAGTAATACTTACAATCACATTTGTTGGAGCACCACCATTTATCTAGTCCCAGATTTACGTGAAAAAAGTTAATTTATCCATAATCTCGGTCCCAAGGAATCCTGGCCTCGTCCCGTCTCCGTAGTTTGACCTCTAATAAATCATTCCAGTTTTCATCTAACTTGGACAATAAAACATCGTCTTATCGCTACATATCGCTGACTGCGGCCATGTCTGGTCATTTCAGATTGTTTCTGGAGATACAGAGATAGATTGTGGTTGGAATTATTATGATACTAATGGAAATGAGGGGATTATGAACGAGTATGATGATGAGGACCTTGGAGAGGAAGAAGTATGTAGGTGTTACTTGTAAACGTCAAGTAAAACAAGTAAGTATGGCTCAAGACATATAAGTCGTAGTCGTTCGTTTGACAATTCAGATCGCCAGCGCCACCCGGCGGCGCACAGCAGAGTCTTGTTTAAGTTGGTGGTTGGACGGTAACTACCTATAAAAACGAGGTGAGCAAAATACACCGGATTATGGAAACATTGGATATCAAACGAACAACATATGTGAATGACACAGTGTCCTAACACTGTGTCATTCACTAGTGTGACTGTCGTTATAATCTGATTTGAAATTCAAACCGAGTTTCTATTGTACTATAAGTAACACTACCTATAATGCGGCCCCAGGTAAAAGTATGCCGCATGTAAACGACAGACCGACATGATAATAATATAGCATAGCATAATTATGCTATATTATATGCTAATAATATAGCATGCATATTGCATAGCATTTCATGTTCATCTGTTTCTTGGATGAAAAGTATTTCATCTATTCATATAATAAATCTGTAGAAAACTCATTTTTGTACATTGAAGAAATTAAAAAAAAAAAATTGCCGGCGTGTTAAAGGTTAACTTACAGGACCCATTTCCATCATTTTTGGATTTTTTGTCTGTTTGTCTGTTAAAATCAAAATCAAAGCATTTATTTCAAATAAACCAGTTACAGGCACTTTTGAATTGTCAGAAGGTCGGTCAGTCAGTAAGGTGAAGCTAGTCGCCCATTCCAAAGAGTAGGTACCTATGGAGAACAACGGGCAAGAAACTCCATGGACACTCTTTTAAATTATCAAGCTATTGATACAAATATTTGATTACATCATTCATTTTGAAATCAACCTTATGAGAACGATTCAGAAATATATTGTACGCTAAGAGCGTGTTTATATGTTTGTTTGATATTTGAAACAAGTAGTATTTACTTCTGAGTTTGAATAGTTGCAAATCGGTTTACAGTTAGTGTTGCCAATTCATTGAGTAGCGACCACGTGATGGCATACGAGCAGTGACGGATTAACCCTTAATCAAATTAAGCAATTGCTTAGGGCATCACGTCTGTGCGGGCACCATAAGAAGCAGAAAAAAAGTCCGTCTTTAGAGCATCACGAATCACGTCTTACTCTCACGTCACCAAAAAACCACACTAAAAAAAGTTTTTAGGACTAATTTGAAAATTCGCGCGTTTTAAAATGACATAGAGTCCGACCTAGAGTCATAAACCCGCTCCCGCTTGTCCACTCGCTGCCTGCTAGTGCCTTCGGCAATTCGAATGTACCGGAATGTGCGGTGCGACTTTGATTCTTTAGAAGCCCGCGCAAAGGAAAAGCTACCAGATGTGGAATACAAAGACACCCGTCAAAGACGTAGAAAGAAAATGCCCAATGATGGTTCAGCTCCTGAAGTAAGTTTCAGCCCAAGAGAACAACTCATAATAACGTGTTATTATAGCATCATTGATAAATTAAATGCAGATATGCGAAAAAGAGGAAAGATATACAAAGGAACAGCAGACAAATTCTCATTATTGAATAAAATAACCGATGACGATAAAATTATGTGTCCCGATCAAACTGCAGAATACAGTCAGCACAGTACAAATCTAGTAAACATATATCCAGAAGACCTTAACACCGAATTAATAACAGAAATTCAACAGTTTCATTCATCCATACTAATATTATAAATGCGAAAGTAACTCTGTCTGTCTGTCTGTCTGTCTGTCTGTCTGTCTGTCTGTTACGCTTTCCCGCTTAAACCTCTCAACCGATTTCGATGAAATTTGGCAGAGACAATCTTTAGACCCTGAGAAAGAACATAGGCTACCTTTTATCCCGGAAAAATTTGATATTCCTGAGGGAAATCTAAAAAGCGCGATATAACCGAACTCCACGCGGGCGAAGCCGCGGGCGGAAAGCTAGTATATCATAAGTGAAATAATTTCCAGACTCAGTGATTCGGCTCGTACAAGTTTACATCACACTCACGCACAATAGGCATTTTGACAGATTTATAATTTCTATCTTCAATTACTTGGTTGCGGTTAAGAAGTTCACCGAAGGTTTTTTTTATTTTATTTTAAATACGTATTTCGCAAGAAACATGCAAATAAAAATTCAAATAAGCCGCCGAAACGTGTTGTTCAGCAATATGGCGTCGCGCTTTGTAAGTGATGTCAAAAGACGATATAAACGATTTTCGGTTCCGCCGTGGTGTTTGTATTTATCTGTTATTTGTTGTTGTTTATCTAATAAAATGGTTTACAAGTGGTGTGCTGTACCGGGTTGTCATCGTGACATTAGCCAATCCGGATCGTTTCACAATATGTGGCGCAAGATACAAAAAGTCAAACATATTTTTGTGTTTTTGGACAAATTAATTGTTATTATTTTTATTAAAACTCAGGTAAAATACACAAAGAACCCTCATTTTATGCATTTAAAGCAAATAATCACAAAAAATTTCATACTGTCAAATAGCCTATTGTATAAAATAATATATTATGATGATAAAATTGAATCAGCTTTCCCTAATGTGGAAACAGCTTCCTGCGTATATTTTTATCGCTTATGATTACAAATTGCTCAGCTGAACGTTCTTTTTCAAAATTAAAAATATTAAAAAATGAAAAAATGACAAAGATGATACAAGAAAGGCTCGATAATTTATCGATATTGTACATAGAGTCCGATACTTTAAAAACATTAGAAGTTAATACTATCTTGCATGAATTCAATGCCCGAAAAAGCCGACAGGCGCATTTCAATAAATAAATAAATATTATGCTTTGGTTTTATTGTTGTCGCACCTACTCCACTTCTAAGGTACTTTACATCTCATCATCTTATTTTACAAAAAACCAAAGACATTAAAATTATATTTACAAACTAATGTTTATAGGCGGTAAAGGTCTAAAGACCGATTCTAGTTGGCATACGGATAGGGGGCCCACAGGCGTGGATTGCTTAGGGCATCAAGTAGTCTTAAGACGCTGTGAAAAGCCAACTTTTAGGTATTTGAGGGGGTGAAGCAGACGAAGTGGGACACGACTAGCCCCGCCCACCGCGGGGCGCGGTCGCTCCGCGCGAGTACATCAATGCGTGAGGCGTCGTGCATCGAGAAATACGCACGTTCTATTAAATCTATACCAACCATTCTCTATTCCATCTAAATTTAGAAGCGTAATTTCACAACCCAACCGCGAAGCATGGTTGGCTCTGTTCGTCACAGTCCCGGTTCGCTTTAGACATCCGTGGCGAGCACCAGGTTCGAATCCCACATCCGGTTACTTTACCTTGCGATTTTTGAAAATGTATATTTTTTACATATTTTCATTTTTTATTATTACTTTTGTTTTCTTTTTTATTTTTATAATGCGCTTTGTCCGTTCTGCTTAAATTTTTTGTGTTATGTCCTTTTTCATGAAACTGTTAGAAATATATCATTTCTAGAAATTACTATTTATAAACAGCTGTTTAGAGTAACTGTTAAAAAAAAATGCATTTTCGGATATTTAAAAAAATAAAAGATTTTTTCTTCAAAACTGCAACTCTTATCGAAGTCAGGTTTGTACGAGTGCTTAGAATAACACAACACAAAAAGATTGAAATAGATGGAGGCACTTGGAGGAGGCCTATACTGAAAGGGGCCATGAATAATGCAACAAAATGAAATCTAAATTTACTGTTTTGAACTATTATCAAATTAACTGTTATTTTTATTGTTTTTGTTTTGTTAAATTATATTATGAACTAAGAAATTCATGGTTAAATAAAGGCTTATTATTATTATTAATTTCTAGAAATTTGTAGAAAGAAAATTATAACGAATTGATTTTAAATATTAGTTTGCATTATAATTGTTACAAAAAGAATATAAATTTAATAAAAACTTTTTTACAAAAAAATAACCGACTTCCAAAAACCACTACAAAGTGAAAAATAACTAATTTCGGAAGTCGGTGTCTTTGGTTTTGTATATGTTGTTTGTTTTGTTTTTTGACACCGACTTCCGAAATTAGTTATTTTTCACTTTGTAGTGGTTTTTGGAAGTCGGTTATTTTTTTGTAAAAAAGTTTTTATTTTACACTTTTTAGTTGTTAAAAGTACTATGTACCTATTCAGTCGCATCCGGTCAAACTGGAAGCTGACGCAAATATAGTTGGGAAACGACGTAATTTTGTTTATTTTAATTTTTACCCGTAAGTATTCCCTCAACTGCCTATGATCTTCATTATCAAATTTACTGCAGACCATTATTTTAACCCAATGGGTGCTAAGGTCTCATCAATATACATAAATGAATGAAGTCCAACCACAAAGTAGCTACTGTAAACCGTTGAGGAGTTCCCGGAACTGGCCTTTGTCTTCATCATCAGAGCTCTTATGACAGTCACAACCCATCTAGGTGTAAAGTTCTTATCAATACAAATTAATCGAGCCCAAACACAAGGTAGCTGCTGTGAATTGTCGAGGAGTTCCTTCGACTGTCTCCCGGCTCCATCATCAGATCTACTCCAGACCTTTATTAAATTGTAGTTGTTGACGTTTCCTGGAAGGGTCACTGCATTCTCCTATCAACCCCAGGGTCTCAAAGCAGGGAAAACAAACATGCAAAGCACTAACCTGGATCCAGCGGGACAGGAAAGGAGTTACCAACGACGGGGCAGGCGCCGGCCGGTCAGCTATCTCCTTTTTCGTGGACTTGATGCTGCTTGTTCACTGCCTACACTCGTCAAGCACAGACACACCACCAACATGGAAACTGAGGGTTGATTTGGCCAGTGAAGCCCTTAGGAAATCAGATATTCGAAATTATTTAGAATACACGCGGCGTCGGATGAGCTGAGTTCGCCATCTTTTTTTGTACTAGTTCTCTTTCTTGGCACTCTTGAGAGAGGCGCCACCAGCACGAGTTAAGCGAAGCCCGCGCTTATTTTACTCGTCGTTGACGTAACAAGGATGGAGAATGGAAATGCATGGATAAATTATTAGGATAGTTAATGTTTACACATTTCCCCCCACCTGAAATCCACAAGGGTTTCAAGAAGAATGCGAAAAATTAAGAGTGAAATCAGCAATAGCTGGATTATGAGCTACTGCCGAAAAAATGCATAAAAATCTAGTTAATAAGTGTAGATAATATGGAGACTTATTTTAAATAACCTAAAGACAGTGTGTACTTATACTCTAGTTAGGTATATAAAAGAAAAATAAACTAATTAATTGGTAAGGGACAAACCTTTACCACCGGCCCACGAAACGTCTTTCCGTTAGCAGTTTGGAGAGTAACGACTCTAACTACCTGGTCTGAACCTGTGGTGCTAAAGCAGCGAGCTGGTTGAATCCTGGCTGCAAGTAGCTTGCCCATCATTGGTTGACAAGCAACTGGATTCACTTTAAAACATTTGACACGTTTGGATAACACGGTCCGTATCAGGAGCCTTAATCCGGTTATCCAAAATTTTCTTTGAATAAAAGATTGTAAAGAGCGAGGGCCACAATGCAAATCTTTTATATGGAAATATTCGACTATCTTTCGAGAGATAGGACATTGTTTAAGTAACAAGAAGGGGTGTAACGCAGATGGCGACAATTGAGCCTCATCGATGCGTCCACCTACTCGCAAAATACCATCATCGTCTAGGAAAGGTGACAGCTTTTGAATAGATTTTACACAAGGTTCATTTTTACGCACCCGGTCAACTTCCAAAGTCATGTAATTATCTTGACTAAATTTAACCAGCACTTTCATTGCTTTTTCAAGCTCAGCACTACTAAGAGGAGAGAGATTTCGGTCTTGCCTGGCCGTTTTAGAGTTAGAAACAAAACGATTACACCATGCTACCATTCTTTGAATTTTTATTAAGTTCAAAAGTGGATTCTCATCATCCGTAACAAGAAGACTTTTACTTTCTATTGATTTAAGTTCAGGCAAGTTCTCCTTCGGAAGTAATACCTGCCTTTTAGGCCATTGCTCAGGTGATTCTTTCAGCCAAGAAGGCCCTGTCCACCAAGGCGGGTGATCTAGAATCTCTGGACATGATACTCCGCGGCTACAACAGTCGGCGGGGTTATCATTTGTTGATACATAGTACCAGCGATCTCGACTAATTAAATCAGTTGTCTGAACCGCACGATTGGCTACATACATTTTTAGTAAATGAGGGTCAGTGTTAAGCCAAGACAAGGTAGTGCTGCTGTCTGAAGAAGCTCGAATGGAATCGAAGGAAATTTTATCTTGAAGTAAATTATACATGTGTGATAGAACCTTTGCTAGAAGCACAGCTGCGCTTAGCTCAAGTCGATTCACCGTTGTTGGTTTTAAGGGGGCAACTCTAGATTTCCCTATTAACAAACTGGTCGTGGTTACATTACCGGGTTCATTATGAGCCTTTGATAGTAACGATATAATATCGTTTTTTAATGCAATAGTTTCTTCGAGAGAAGATCCGCCAGAGGTAATATCGTCCATAAATGTTTCCTCTCGGATAACCTGTGCTGCACGACTAGAATACTCAGCACCGTGGTCTTCAGCAAGTTGATGAAGTGTTCGAATGGCTAAGTAAGGAGAACTACTAACTCCGTACGTAACGGTATTGAGTTCGTATTCCTTTAAAACCTCAGTTGGGTCATTACGCCAAAGAACGTGTTGATAACATCTTTCTTGCGGTCTTATCAATATTTGTCTATACATGCGACGAATATCCACAGTAAAAACAACTTTGTGAATTCTGAATTTTGTGATTAGATCAACGATGTCTACTTGAAGTTTTGGACCCACATGAACAATATTATTTAGTGACAGGTCACTCGAAGTCCGACTACTAGCATCGAAGACCACTCGTAACCGTGTCGTGGTACTCTCGGGTCGGATTACACAATGGTGGGGAATTATATAACAGTCAGTAGACGAGGACTGCACTGGCTGCATATGTCCGAGATCCTCGTACTGTTGCATAAATTCTTTGTATTCAGTTTTTAACTCATTTTGACTAGCTAGTCTTTTTTCCAAATTTAGGAAACGATTAAACGCTTGTTTATATGATTCTCCTAAGGCTGGAGCATCATCTTTAAGCATAATTGGTACAACGTAACGCCCATCGGAGGTGCGATACGTGCCTTCTTTATATTTTTGTTCGCATACTTCATCCTCGGGACCGGAAATTTTACATTTCGGCGGCTCCTCGGACTACCAAAACCGTTGAACGATCTCGTCGAGCGCACTAGAAGACGCGACGAGGAGCGTAACGGGTGTAGCCGGAGTTTTAGCTACCACGTTTTGAAGAAACTGACCACTTATCACCCAGCCGAATACACTCGAGAGTGCGCATGGAAAGCCCGGGCCTGGACTGAAACGTGAGCCAGTATATATCTGGTCAAAACAGTCTACTCCTAACAACAGATCGATCGGACCGGATTTATCAAAGTCCTGGTCGGCGAGATCCAGATGTGTAAACTTATCCTTGACGATTGTCGGCAACGACACCGAAGGAACCAGGGATGTGATTTTAGGTAGAACCACTAATTGAATATCAAACTGAGGAGTGTCACTCAATCGAGGCATTATTGAACCGAAGGTGTGACCTTTAATGCTACACACATAATTTTGACCGATGCCACTTACATTTAATTTACATTTCTTGATATGTAAACCTAATTGCCGCGCACAGCTACTTGTAATAAATGAATCCATCGAGCCACTGTCAATAATTGTACGGACATACTGCCACGAACCATCCGATCGCTTCACACGAACTACTGCTGTACCAAGAATATTTGTGCTAATAGGTTGATTTGAAATGTTTGACTGGGTAGCACCAGTTAGAGTAGTGTTCATATCGGGATGCTGGGATGAATCCAGTTCACTAGTATGAGACATTAAACTCTTATGCTCTTCATGTAACAAAGTATTATGCTTTGCATTACAAATGAAACATGTTGACTCAGAGTTACAATCGGTAACAGTGTGACCCGGCCTTAAGCAGTTTTGACATAATTTTAAATCCTTAACTAATTGTTGTCGCTGTGTCATATTCATAGAACGCAATTTACTACAACGGTAGATTGAATGATTTTCATTACAACACACACAAACAATCTGACTAACTTTATTATTATTGTTGGAAGAAATTAGAGATGATTTTGGTTGACGCGATAAATAATCTTTATTTGTATTAGGCCGATTTTGTTTGCTTGTAGAATTTGATGATGGAATATTAACTGGTTGGCTAACTTCTAATACTTTTATGTAATTTTGTAAATAAGTAATGAAGTTATTAAATTTCGGAATTTCTTCAGTGTTTTGTAATTCAAACCTTTTTCTTGTTTCTGTATCTAAAAGCCTAGACGCAAGGTAGAATAAAATAAATTCGCATAAATCATCAATACACAAACCGCGCAAGGCACTAACGCATTCATAAAGTGTGTTAGCTAACTCAGATAAGTTAGACAAAGATGGTTTTTGTATGGAATTAATTTTAATTATTTTTTCTAAATAAGCTGTTGCAAGAATACGCTTGTTGTCATATCTGTCCAGTAAAGTTGCAAAAACCACTGAATAATTTGCCGATGTCACAGGCACGCCCTTCGCTAATGTCAGTGCATAACCAGATAAGCATGACAGCAAATAGTGAAATTTCTCAGTGTCGGACAATGAACTATTATTATGAACAAGTGCTGTATAACTATCTTTAAATGTTTGCCACTTTTCTATATTACCATCAAACTTTGGAAGTTCTAGCTTCGGTAACTTCACTCGCGAACGCACGTGACCTTGACCTAATTCCGGGCGACAGTCGCTACCTGCGCTCGCATCGAGAGAATCCGCAAACTCCATAACACAGTAATACAATTCATCGAACGACAGTAACACTTTATGATCGATAACAAACGAAGGTTTAAGCTTTAATTGCAACCGGTTAACATCATCGTTGCATTCCAAAAATCTATTACGAATCTCGTCAATCTTTTTGTACCTAGCTCGAAAAGCTGCAAATTTAGTTTTAGTTTCCTTAACTGTATTGGCTAAATCGTAAAGTATCTGCATACTTGTATACTCATATTCCCGCCTTTTAATAGCGGTTATTAATTCCACTTCGCTCATAGTTCACGTGGTATACGATATCCGCACGCTCAAAAAGATAAAAGTTATAAAAGTAGGTAAAACGGTAAAAACGTAAGCCGGTAGGTCGGCAGCAATGCACGCGCGAACGTATTGAATGAAATACAAGTACACACGTCTCAAAGTTATTTGTTAGAATATAAGTTTTGACTTTGAGGTAGTTCAAAGCTAATCCGTCTCCCGCCGGAGACAAGTACTACGATTGTAGATACCTCGGTACTAAATTCGAGAAACTTCGAACTCACGTTTTTTTTTAGTAATTTATGCAATTTGTTATTTAATACAAATAAATGCAGCTTATTACAAGGGAATTAACGAGGTATGAATGTACGATTGAATAGTCAATCGGTCTCAAATAAGAAACAATAACTAGGTATCATGGAATGACCTAGGTTTTATTTAGACACTTAGAACTTGAAAGGCAAATTGAAATTGCCTTTAGTAGGTAAGTATACAAATAAATTATAATTGGGATTACGTATTTAACGTAATAACGAGAATGGAAAGATTTAATTTCCGATAGTAGGTATTTTTGAAATAACTACGCGAGGAAGATCCTCACAGGAGGCACCATAATTAATGTTGACGTTTCCTGGAAGGGTCACTGCATTCTCCTATCAACCCCAGGGTCTCAAAGCAGGGAAAACAAACATGCAAAGCACTAACCTGGATCCAGCGGGACAGGAAAGGAGTTACCAACGACGGGGCAGGCGCCGGCCGGTCAGCTATCTCCTTTTTCGTGGACTTGATGCTGCTTGTTCACTGCCTACACTCGTCAAGCACAGACACACCACCAATATGGAAACTGAGGGTTTATTTGGCCAGTGAAGCCCTTAGAAAGTCAGATATTCGAAATTATTTAGAATAGACGCGGCGTTGTATGCGCTGAGGCCGCCATACTTTTTTTTGTTTCTTTTTTTCTTGGCACTCTTGAGAGAGGCGCCACCAGCACGAGTTAAGAGAAGCCCGCGCTTATTTAAATCGTCGTTGACGCAACAAGGATGGAAAATGGAAATGCATGGATAAATTATTAGGATAGTTAATGCTTACACAAATGCGCTTTGTCCGTTCTGCTTAAATTTTTTGTGTTATGTCCTTTTTTCATGAAACTGTTAGAAATATATCATTTCTAGAAATTACTATTTATAAACAGCTGTTTAGAGTAACTGTTAAAAAAAAAATACATTTTCGGATATTTAAAAAAATAAAAGATATTTTCTTCAAAACTGCAACTCTTATCGAAGTCGGGTTTGTACGAGTGCTTAGAATGATGACACAACACAAAAAGATTGAAATAGATGGAGGCACTTGGAGGAGGCTAATAAAATATATTTAAAAAGATGGAACAATTACTACAAAAAATACAGAAAATCGGCTAAATTAATAATAATTAAAAAAAAAAAAAACAATTGCAAATAAGAAATCCAACAAAAAGCATACAACGTAAAGCTGGGGTTTGAACCCGAACACATACAGGTGAAGAAAAATTTGCCGCGAAAAAGTAAAAAGAAAGAATAATTACAGAAAAAAATCAAATAAAATATCGGCAAAAATACAACAGTAAATTAAAAAGCATTTATTTCAATTAAAATCCACAAAAAGCATATAATGTAAAACTGGGGTTTGAACCCGGGCAAAAACGAAATATGATTATTCATCAACAAACAGACACGTAAATATAATTATTTTCTGTGCGGGGTAAAGCAAAAACTGACATAGGTCCGTCAAGCAGCTCGCCTCAGCGGTCACTGTCGCTAAGCATAGAACCGCAGCAGCGGAAACTTGAATTTCTCCGAAGTCTATGCATGCACAAATTTTATTCATGCATACACAATTACACACAAACACACACTAATTTTTGGACACATCTCTTTCTTCTAAAGTCAATGGATTAAAAATAGTTCCGCCAGGACAACGTTCGCCCAGTGGAATCAGTTTTTGGTGAATTTCTCCACAATGGCTGCATGCACAAATTTTTTTTTACCATACACAATTACACGACGTCATACACTTAATATCTGCATATTTAAAATCTTTAAATTCAACAACATTCCGCTGCGCGAACGCACACGTTCGACGCATCGTTCTTTTAAGTTTACAAGCTTTTCGGTTACAAGTGTTGTTGGTTTTGTTTATTGCTTTGGTAATTTTCGTTGAAAATGCCTCAAAGAAAAAAAAATAAACCTTTCGCTACGTAGCCGAAATGCGAAAAGGATGAGACTAGAAGGTCACAGGAATCGGAAGAAAATCGTGAAGCACGGTTATCTGCTTACCGTGAGCACGTCGCTCTTTCACGTGAATCTGAAACTTTCTCCGAAAGAGAGTCACGCTTAAGTTCACAAAGAACACGGACCGCGACTTTGTGGTCTGAAAAGAGCACCGAGGAACGCGAAGTACGTCTGTCAGCTGTTCGAGAGAGTAATGCTCTCACGCTACAGTCCGAGACTTTCACCGAAAGGGAGTCACGCTTAAGTTCGCAAAGAACTCGGACCACGACATTGAGTTCTCAGGAGAGCATCTAGGAAAGCGGCACTCATACAGCTGCACAGGAGCTAAACTTAGTACTCGGGAACACTGTTGGAGCTGCTGAACCTTGGGAAAAAATCCTAGCATTGTGTAGATTCAATTTCTTAGTGTTGTATAATTGCATGGCAAACGTGTGAGCACAATGTACGAATGTGCTGTAAGGCATTTATTTGTTGGGTTAGTCTTTTTTTATTGACTTGATTGTGCTCTGGCTGTTGAGAGTATGTCATGCTCACTCAAATGTCTTCGCTGATGGTGGCGTGCGTGTTGGGTCATTGGGTTCCCTTCGATATGGTTGAGCTGAATGATGCTGATCCATACGTCATGTTTGTGAACGGACGCCGTCAGAGGGGACTGGTCATCTCTTAGCTGCCACGGTATTTTAATTTCTGAATTGTTTTTGTGTGTTTTCCATAATGGACGCTCTCAGCGTACAATATATTTCTGCATCGTTCTCGGTTGATTTCAACATGAATGATGTAATCAAATATTTGTAACAATAGCTTGAAAATTTAAAAGAGTGTCCATGGAGTTTCTTGCCCGTTCTTCTCCATAGGTACCTACTTTTTGGAATGGGCGACTAGCTTCATCTTATTGACTGACCGACCTTCTGACAATTCAAAAGTGCCTGTAACTGGTTTATTTGAAATAAATGATTTGATTTGATTTGAAGTACGGCTACCTGCTGATCGAGAGCATAGAATAAAGAGGGGAAGTAGGTTATCTGCGACCCAATCCGCGATTTAATTGCCTACTGTCTTAGGGTTGACGACTGTCCGCGCTTCGTCGGTTACTGTTGTCGCCCAAACCGCTAACAAATATTTATAGACTAAGAGCTTATGTTTCAATTATTTGCTTAGTATTTAGTTTACATATACTAGTCAGTTTTTTTTTGTAATTTTAATTTTTAGTTTTGTACACATAAAGAACCATATTTATTTTTATTTTTAATTAATACAAATATAAATAATACAAACATAACATCTATTGAATCACACATTTAATACAAAATTACAAATTAGCTACAGAAAAAATACCTACTTTCTTCGGTTTCGACTATTACGAAACGCGTTGTTATTAAACTTTAATGTGTAATATATCCGTATCCTTGTAAATAACTTTTAGAAATATAATTTGAAAAATATAAGTCTTTTATTTGTTCATAAATAGACATACCAACTTTGCAGTTTATGTGATCATTTTTGAAAAGCTAATGTGCCGAAAAGCCGTGGCCGTGACGCGCGAACCTCGTTCCGTGCTAGCCGCGACTAGCGCAGTCATAGGCACTCTAATATTGTGTTTAGGTGTGCGTGCGGCGACGCATAGATACTATGGCGCACACATACAAGCCGCGCGCGGTCCGTTTGTATGAAGATAACGTACTTCCCTCTCTTTATTCTATGTCGAGAGCGTCACGCACTCTCAGGCAAACAACGCGTCATACTGACGTCACACGAATTCTACGTCTCGCAATCAAAGTTTAGCGTGCAACTAGCATATATACAAGCTCGCGACATCAACAACAGCAGACAGGCCAGACAACTAGTCTGGTCGGAGGATCCTCCCTTTTCTATGGAGGATGAGTGAGCTTTACACGCTGCTCCTCATACCTCCACACTGGTGACCCCGACAAACCGAACCGACCCCTAATCGATCGCGAACCGATCTCGACCCGATCCCGAACCGATCTCGACCCGATTCCGACCCGACCCCGAACCGATCTCGACCCGATTACGACCCGATCCCGAACCGATCTCGACCCGATTCCGACCCGATCCTGATCCGATCTCGACCCAATCTCGGCCGGACCCCGATCCGATGGACGACCATACCTATCTCGACCCGATCTCCGTTCGATCTCGACGAAAAAATCGAAAACCTCAGACGGAGGGGAGTAATGTAGCGGTGCCTCCGCGGACCAACGCGTCATACTGACGTCACACGAATTCTACATCTCGCAATCAGAGTTTACCGTGCAATTAGTATATATACAAGCTCGCGACATCAACCGGCGGGCAAGTGGCCCGCCAGACAACTAGTCTGGTCGGAAGATCCTCCCTTTTCTATGGAGGATGAGTGAGCTTTGCACGCTGCTCCTCATACCTCCACAATACCAAAGTCAGGATCATTATTCGCAAATTCTTTATTGTCCCAAAAATACTATACCACCTTCTTGAATGAAGTATATATGTATATAACCTACTCTTAGCTAAATGACGTTGTTTTGTATTCGACAACCACGCGGACGAAGTCGCGGGCACAGCTAGTATCAAATAAAAATGTAAATATCACATAACATACCGCGGGTGAGTTGGCTAAAAAAATCTGGAAAAAGGTAGTATTAATTAGTGAAAAAATAAAAAAGAACCTTTCATTAAACAGTGTTATCATGTACTTTAGGAATAAATTTACTACCAACTGAAAGCATGATAATCCTTGAGACATACATTATGTACATCAATCTATCGTACGGGATACTTAGCTCCAAGCTTTTTGTCGCAAGTTTCCATCAAAATAGTACTAGATCAAAACTCGACAACCGTCAATGAAACCAGAGGCCCTACTCTGTTATTATTTAGTCATTCCAACACGATTCCATTGTTTAAAATGATCCATCAGCTATTGGTCAGTCGTCTTATAATTAAATGGTCATAGAATGACATTGCCGTGTTGACGTATTGTTATCTATTATTATAAAACCCGTTAGTAGAAATGATTTTCTTATAACTAATACGCAATTTTAACATTTACCCACTGAAAAGTCATAATGACGCCATTTTTTAGTAGTTTACGAAACTTGTCAAAGTCGATCATTATGAGATCACTGATCGACCATCCTGACACTATTTTATTAGCAGCATAGCGCCCCAGAACGTTCAAAGTCTGATTTCAGACTCAGTATTTAAAAAAATACGTCTATTTTCCCTACATTTTGACTAGTTTTTGACATTTGTGTATAGCTGAGATGAGTCTGAAACTAGATTCTGAGCATTTTTATTTTTAAGAATAGTCCCTCAGATTTTTTGTTGAAGTAGGAAAGGTGTGTCTATGTTCAGCAGTGGCCTGCTGTAAA
This sequence comes from Sesamia nonagrioides, assembly GCA_017933935.1. Lineage (NCBI taxonomy): Eukaryota > Metazoa > Arthropoda > Insecta > Lepidoptera > Noctuidae > Sesamia > Sesamia nonagrioides. The sequence continues at coordinate 213,835 of JADWQK010002013.1, forward strand.
CTAAAGATGATGATGATGATGATGAATTTTTTGGTCAATATTTTAAAACTAGATGGCGCTGGTTTTTAGTAACCATCTGATACAGGGATCTTCTCAGGAAAAAGAATGTGGAAACAAACTCAGAGGTCATGTTTGGACTCCAAACATAATGATGTTAAGATAGTATGTGAGCCTAACGATGAAATTAGAATAAATTACGACTTAGGATTTAATTTACCTGAGTCATTAACGCTAATGGGATTCGCAACTTTAATCTTTTCTTTCAACAGAAGTCATTCGGATTATTCTGCACAAGTAGGTATAAGAAAGAACTCTTATCTAAATTCTTCGTTCACAAAATTGTTCACAAGAAGTGATTCAGTCTACATTTCAAAAACATTGAAATTGAAATAAATCTTATCGGTAGAAATCGTAACTTATAACAAACAAACTCGTTGATTGTAGAAGTCGAGTAAATAGACTGAATCCACAGACAATATATTTACAAACAACTTATCCACCAATTCGAGATAGACTTTTATCGCCTAAACGATATCAATTTGTCGCCAGAAATGTACTTCGAGTACTAAAATAGAACACAACCCCTGATAACTCAAGGAACATCCAATAGCATTTAATTTTAAAAAACTATGTATACAACCTTCACACTTATCTCCAACAACACAAAGTCCAAATTGAATTGATGGAACTGCAGAGATAAATTTGGTAATTGCGTTCTTGGAACTAATCTCATGGACTCTAACCGTTATAAAATAAGGTTTAAAATCACTGAAATAGTAAGGACCTAGTGTAGAAATCTGAAGTGCTCGTTATTCCTAGGCGGTGAGCAGTGAAGGGTCCTAGATACACCCAGTTTGGATGCTAGCCAGCCTCGGGGATACTCTTGAGATGCCACAAGCAGAATTACGAGTCACTCTGCTTTGAGTATTGCTATATTTGATGGTCATTTCGACAAACAATGTCGAGATAGTGGAATGAAGCTAGTAAGCTTGATGTATTCGGTATTATGAAATAGTTTCAGAATTTTATAGAATACATCTGAAGAAACTTTTGGGCCGATCCTAATAGTAATGCATAAGCTATTAAGCTCATTTTTCCTAAGCTGTTTACATCTGAAGGCCAAGCTCGTAATTAAAATCTTCAAAATCTAGTCGCATCCTCGTCACAAACAAATATTGAGAAAAACCTAAGAAATTAGACAGGATAGGAGCTCACTTAGTTTCTGTCATCTCCAACCATTATTTCAAAACTACAAAATTCGAGATCTTGAAGTAACTTGTATTTCTTAGAACAAATAATCCAAATACTCACGACATGTACCAACTACTACAGAAATATTTATTACAGTCCACTCCCTTTCACTGCTAGGAGCCCTGTTTTCCTGCAGTGGGAGCACCCATGGGTTGATAATGCCGCTGTTCTATGACCTATCTCAATTCTTATAGCTACTATCGTCCGTTACACAATCCATCCATTCTTTCAGTCTGCATCTTTTCTACTCCACATAACCTAAAAAAATACTTGTCAAATGCTCCTAATCTCCCCGCATCACATCTGGTCTTAAAATGTTTACGCGACTAAACACAAGTACTATCTAAAAAGTTTTGCGCGCCTCCAACACGGTTTCGCTCATAACTGCAATATGAAATGTTTTGGACTTACAAGTTGCTAACAAGTTTTCAACTTAAACTTAGAAGCACGCAGGAAGGATTTATTACAATTTTCCTGTCGCTCCTAACAGTAAAGCGCAGTTTTTATTCAAGAAAGAAATATGAAGTTATAACCGTTCATGTCTAACCGTAATTACATAGTTTGAAAAGACAGTAAGATGATTTTATACTCAATAATTTTCATGCGTAGTGAAGATTACGAATGCGTGTTCAGTAATGGTCTTCTATTGTATAAACTTAAGGCTATTTATACTACATTATTGATATCAAGTATGTTAAAAAATTCATATAGCACACATAAAACGGATATTCAGATTATTCGGTAAAAATATGCATTACAAGTAAACAAGATTCATGATGCTATATAGGCATCTGTGAATAACGAAACGTGTAACATACATAGATGAGATGTGCCTACACAGTCATGTCTGAAAAAAATATTTAACTAAACAAAATCTTTCCATGAACGTCGTAAAGAAATAAGCGATTATTTTAAAAGCATAATATTATGTAGGAGTTTCCTTTGTTTCGTTTAGGTAAGATAAAATGCCGTAGATAAAATGTGTACCAAGCGATCCAGTAATATGTCAGCAAACTGCATTTATCAATAATGGTGAAAAAGACTACTTTTTTTCTACTAAGATCATCCATTATGAAAAACACATGTTCTGCAAAGATTTACTTGCAGTTAATGAGGTTCTTTTTGACGATAAAGTAGAATGTTCATTTTTCCTAAACTTTTGTAGTTTTCTTTCGTGATTTTTCGTAAATCGTAATTTTTTCTCAAATTTCAACAACAACATCAGTAGTCATTCAAACGACGCTAAAAATCGGCACTTTCGAACGTCACTGGGGACTGTCTTCTATAAAATTTATAAATGACAAAACCCCAAAACGCCTGCCTTTAACCACTCCAGTGTTCTCGCTGAGAAGAAGAAGTGGCGCAATAATATCCCAAGCAAAGCTAGCTCACCTCCAAAACTTGCTAATTCACGAACAAGCTATGAATATGTACCTACTAGAAGTAACTTTTAAGCTGCAGCTACAAAAATATCCCGCGGACTGGAGCCCGGGAGCCGGAGACTAGATCTGTGCTCGTGTGTGCCTTATTACATGAAACTTAATGATAACTGACCTGATGCCTCTGGGAAAAACAGCCAAATGTTACGTTGTGTTACAAAAATATTACGTATTTTCTTACGAACGCGGAGGCCATATTACCGGTACGCAATACCCTTGTCGCCACCAGCCGTAAAATAAGTTACATAAGTTAATAGGAAGTAACATAATACAGAGACCTTATTCCCGTTTCTTTGTTTATGATACGAACATCGCTGAAGAAGAATAGATCTATTTTGATGGACTTCTCAATTTCGGAATACTTGAGTGGCTACCGGAAATTAAAATGGTCATTAATCATGCTTTAGCTCGGCTTGAGAACAATCATTTTGCTGAAGCAGAAATTGTAAAGGAGTCTGGTGAGTAGCACTCCATTTTGTTAAGATGGTGGATTTACCTTTGTCTTCTGTGTTTTACAAATTATGCGGGAGATATCTTGGGGGAGATAATGATGGAAATTGGCTAACGTTACTTTTACGTTGAATATCTAAGTGATTAAGTTGAATTGTGTTTAGCCCATCCTCTAGGACGCTTACAAAAGTATTCACAGCACCAATGAATAGTCACTATAGCCAGAATGTCACAACACTCGTACACACTTACATACGCGTTATTGCGTGCCTAGTTTGTAACTGGATGCATCTGGTACGGATCACTGCCCCGCGCCATTGAACCTGTGCTTTGACAGATGTGATGAGAACCCGGAATATTAGACACAATTAGTTCAATTCGTGATTTGAGTTTATAACGGAGTATCGTTTTAAATTTTGGTATCATGATGGCTTTAGATAGCCTGTAGCTAAACTGATACCTAGGTATACTCTTCAAACTTGACCGTTGTAGTGATGGATGACGGTAGAAATAAGTAATTTACACTGTTTAAATATATTATGATTTCGCAATTTTATTTTATGGCATAATCCAAGGGGAGACTGTGGACAGTTTGACTTTAGATCTGATCAGTGACGAGACGGAATAAGTCTACATTACATAATGCAATTTAATTCTTAAAGAGTAACATCAAGACTACACTTATCATCATCATCATCCGAAGCTTATTTTTTCAGCTTTGGAGTCTGGGGTCCGCTTTACCAGTCTAACTGCTGTTTTGGCTAAACTTCGATATTTTCCGTGAAGCGATTGCCGTCCGACCTCCACAGCCTGAGGGCGATATCGAAGCATTGCAGTTAGACCAATTATTGTACTTTTGAGCGCTCCAACAATCCGTAACAATTGCCATCAGATGTTCGTATGGCAACTTGGACAAACGGCTTGATGATGATGTTCCCAACGAATTTCAGCCACGGCGACCACTTCGAATCCTAGCCGATGATTTGGCGCTCATGCGCCCGAAGATGCCTTATGTAGCCTATCTTGGCGGCAAAACTTCGTGCACACTGAGGGCACGTAAGCACGCCGTCGACGTAGTTGTATGTGATGGCAGCAGGTGGGCGGGCCTTTAATTGGTCGCGTTTGGCATCGACGTCAGCTTTGCGCTGCTCCTCAAACTCGCGTACTTGTCCGTACACCATTCTGCGCCATTCTGACCGCTTTGCTGCCAAACGCTTCCATTCAGAGGGTTCTATATTGCATCTCTTCATGTATCGTTTTAAGATATCCTTGAACCGGAGGAGTTTTCCGTCATGCTTTCACTTGCCCTCCTCCAGCTCAGAGAAGAAGGTGCGCTTCGCCACTCTTTCGGCCGCCATACGTGATACGTGTCTGCACCACCGAAGCTGTCGACGCATTAAATAAACCTCAATGCCACCAACATTCGCTCGTCGCAGGACTTCGGTATTTCGCACTCTGTCAGACCATTTGATCTTCATAATGGATCGGAGACATTTAAGGTGAAAACGATCTAGAGTACGTATGTGGTGGCGGTACAAGCACCATGTCTCAGCGGAATATAGAAGGTTTGGCAGCACAATCGCCATATATACGGATATTTTCGTAGCTAGCTTAAGGTCATGTGAGCAGAAGACCTTGAAACACATCTTGCTAAACGCTGCAGCTGCAGCTCCGACTCTGCTGTTGATCTCAGCATCAAGGTCACACTTTGAACTTATAGTGTTCCCCAGATAATGAAACTTGTCTACTTGCTTCAACACATCCTCACCAAGCGTTATATTCAGTGTCTCGTGACCGTAAATATCTGGAGACATCACCTCCATCTTGTTGACGCTGATTTTTAAGCCGCACTTATGGCAGGCTTGATGAAAAGCGGATATCAGCTGTTGCAGGCCGTCTGGGGATTGTGCTGAGAAGCACAAATCATCAGGATACTTGGTCTCAGTAATCAGTACAGGTGAGACTTTGGTGCGAGCCTTAAGTCTAGCCAGATTGAAAAAACCGCCGTCGGTGCGGAAGCGGATGCGAACTCCTCGTGGAACAATTTGTAAGACCTCTCCCACTACCACTGCAAAGTACATATGAGGTGAACAGAGTTGGTGCTAAGACGCATGCTTGCTTCACCTCACAGGTAACGGGGAAGAACTCTGTCTGTGCACCGTCTACTGCAATGTAGCATTGCATGCCGTCATGTAGGAGTCTAAGAAGTCTCACAAACTTTGACCAATGCAAATATTCATATTCATGCAAACAAATTTTATTTTATTTTTTTATTTTATTTTATTAGGTTCACCAACAATTGATTACACAATAACAGTCAAATAATACATTCCCAAAGGTAAAATAACGGTGCATCAATTACTTATAGGTAAACACAACATGCGTGCAAAAAATGAATTATGGAGATAAGCTAACTTACTTAACAATAAGCGCTAATATTGATAAATTTATAACATTGGTATGAAATTCCTTATAAAAAAATAAAAAGCAAAAGATTGAGGTTTTTTAAATTATAACATTACTAGAATTGAGTGAATAAGTAACATTAAGTAAATTCAATTTTTTTTTTTTTTTTACAATTATATGAGTAAATATTTAAATAGAACTAAAATTAACAACAATAAATTGATTTCAAGAAATTGATAACATTAATACATTTAAATAAAATGTAAAATTAACAAAATAATAGAGTAACAGTGGTAAACTTGATACACCCATAATTAAATCAAAATCAACTAGAATTAGGGGTTGCTCGGTAAACGATACAGAGTGGCTTTCTGTTTAGCAAGAGAGTCAAAGTGGAGATCTATATAATCACTGTAGCCATTCACTGCCTTACACATTCTTGCGAGGGGTGAATTGGCTCCCAAAACTGTTCTTCTAAAAGGTGGACAAAGGGGCGTGATGGCACTGCGCGGGATTCTAGAGGGTGCACGAAAACTGATGAGAGCAAGCAAGCTGGGACTATCTATTTTATTTTTAATGATTTTATAGGCAAATATTGCATCAATTAAGTGTCTACGTTTTTCTAGGGAAATCATGTTAAAATACTTAAGCCTTTTATTGTAAGACCGTATTTTTTTGGCGACACCATTGGAGAATGCGAGGTGCCATACGAAGCGCTTCTGGACACGCTCAAGTCGCAATGAATGTGTTGCGTAATGAGGGCGCCAGACCACACTATTATACTCCAGGATGCTGCGGATAAGACAATTATAAAGTAGTGTTTTTGTTTTATTGCGTCGAAATGTTTTGCAATTTCTAAGAACGAAGCCTAGCATTTTCGAAGCTCTTTTTATAATGTTGTCGAGATGCGGCGTGAAAGTTAGCTTCTTATCAAAAAGTACACCAAGATCCTTTATTGTATCAACTTCCATAATTTTTTCTCCACTTATATGATAATTAGTGCCTATTGGGATGTTCCTTCTTGTAAATTTAACATGGTAACATTTTTTTGGATTAAGTTCCATACCGTTATTTGTACACCATAGAACGAGACGGTTGAGGTCACTTTGCAGTGTTAATGAATCTTCCTCAGCCTTTATAATTCTCATAAACTTTAAATCATCAGCATACATAAAAAAATCGGAAAAAAAAAAACACTCTGGAACATCATTTATAAAATAAACAAACAAAACTGGTCCCAAGTGGGACCCTTGAGGAACACCAGAAGAAATGTACCGTATGGTTGACTGATAACCATTAACGACGACAAAAAACAATCTATCCGTTAAATACGAACGCAGCCACTCCAACAAGGACCCAGAAATGCCGTAGGCCCGTAACTTGGTAATTAATATTTTGTGGGATACCTTGTCAAACGCTTTACTAAAGTCCGTATAAATAACGTCAGCCTGATAGCCTGCATCGATAGCCTTAGTGAGAAGTTCTGTAAAAGGTACTAAATTTGTACTAGTGGATCGAGTCCTAACAAAACCGTGCTGATGGTCGCTCAAATACATCTTTAAATGATCCTGAATATATGGACATATCAGAGACTCGAATACCTTGGAAAAAGAAGACAATATTGAGATTGGCCTGTAATTGGACACCACGATATTTTCATCCGATTTGTGAACCGGAACTACCTTTGCGATTTTCCACCTTGAAGGAAATATTCCGGTCGTCAATGACCTACTATAAATCGACATAAGTGGGTGAACTAGCTCAGATGAACATGCTACAATAAATGCTGGGGGTATTCCATCTGGCCCAGCTCCTTTTTTTGTATCAAGGCTAATTAATTTCTTGTGAAGAGATTCGCACGAAATAACTGGGTTAGTTAGACACAAACTATTATTTTCTAGAAATTGCATGCATTCGCTATTGTAATTAATATCCCTATTGTCATCTTTGCTATAAACGGACAAGAAATAGTCAGCAAATAAGTCGCACACTTTTGTTCCATCAGAAGTAGTGGTAACTCCGTCGGTCATAGACAAAGGATATGCACTTGAACCTCCTCTTTTTGCTTTCAGATAGGTCCAAATTAACTTAGGGTTAGACGTTAATTCATCTTCCATATGTTTCATGTAATCCTTATAACAAATACAAGCAAGATTTTCACACCGTTTACTAATTATTTTTAATTCTATTGCATCGAGTGGGTTTTTATATTTTTTAAAGCGCTTTCTGATTTTATTCTTTTCGTTAAGCATTTTTATCAATTTGCGGCTAAACCATGACGGGAATATTCGGTTTTTAGGTTTTCGCAATGGCAAAAATTGACGTATCGCGGCATCAAGAATATCGTAGAAGACTTCCAGCATCTCATCAACGCCATTTTGTTCACCGAATAATGAATTCCAGTCTAATTCTGTTAAAAATTTACGAATAGGATGATAATCCACCCTATGAAAGTCAGGAGTCGACATAACGCGATTGTAGGGGAGCCTTGCTACCTTGTTAAACGAAATAATAATGTCAAGAGGTGGGTGATGTTGATCCACATTACTTAGAGGATACACACTTTCATTTACACAACATAATGGTATCGTGGACAGCACAAGATCCAATACACGACCAGCAGCATTCGTGATAAAGTTACATTGTTTCAACATATTGACGCAGGTGACGTCCAGCAAAAGTTCATTAATACTGCATAGTCCAATACTATTTCCGGTGCCGTCCACACGTTTCCAGTCGATGTTGCCCAAATTAAAATCACCTATGAGACAAACGTCGCACTCAGTTATTTGTTCAAAGGCCGCACTACAGGAGTTCACAAAATTTTCCAAAGTACAGCGACGTACTGGCGGAGGTAAGTATACTGCGCAGAGAGCCAGTCGACTGACGGTTCGTGTCCATGGTAGTTCTATTGTAACCCAGAGATCTTCACAATTGCTCTCCCAGTCTTTTAATCGCGTGGACTTTATGCCTTTCTTAATAGCCATCAGAACACCTCCTCCCTCTTTCTTTCCTCCCATTAAATTTGTATTTTCCCTGTCCCTTCTATAGACTACGTACCTGTCGTCGAACAGCTCGCTGCTCAGAACAGAACTATTAAGCCAAGTCTCTGATAATATAATTATATCAAAGTCGGTACAACATAAATTCCGATAGAATACATGAGACTTTGTTCGTAGGCCACGGCTATTTTGGTAATATAATTTTAAGGATTTGAATTTAGGTTATTGAGATGTTCCATAGAAAGCAAGAAAAAAAAATGGAAAAAAGAAAGATTTATAGAGAAAAAAGCTACACAATCTTATTTAGAGTGTCCAAATTCTTGATCAAAATATGTCCCTCGTTATCAGCCCTTCTCACAAAAATCCTGCCGTTTCTCACCCAGACGTACTTATATCCCTTTTCCTTTGCCCTTAGCCTTGTGGCAGCATGAAGAGATTTATTGGAAGAAGACAAATGCTCAACAATATAAATCAGGAATTTTTCACCAGCAAGACCAAAATCTGCACTATTAAGCTTGTTGCTTTTATTAATTTTGTTGTAATTTATAACGGCGGCCAATAACTGGTCTCGAACCCGCGGTGAGGCGAGCCGAACTACAACAGAACGGGGTCGAGAACTATCAGTTTGAAGCTTAGCAGTGCGGGTGCAGTGTAGAATGTCGCTATCCCTCAACTCAACGTTGACCACAGAACCCAGCTGTTTAACCACGGTGTACAGGTTTTCCTGTTTATTTTCAGGAAGGCACTGTATCTCTAGGTTGTTGGATCGCGCCTGCTGCTCCAAGTAATTAAGACGCTGACTCAATTCGGAGTAAGAACTTTCTAAGTGGATGTTCTTTTCCTTTAATTCTCTCACAGTATTCTTTAACGCAACATGTTCAGATTGAAACTCTTCAAACTGCCTAGTATGAAAGTTTAGTGATGAGCTCAATTCTCTCACCTCCTTCCGTATCGGTTCCAATTCCTTATTGATAGTATTTACAATAGAGTTATTTAATTGCTGCAACATAGCAGCGAGCTCTCGTTTAATAACGTCTTGCACAATTTCTCGAACTTCGCTGCTGGTCACTGATTTATCATCGGGAGGGGAATTTAAGGCAGGTCTTTTACTACCCCTTGTGGTGGATACATTGCGAACAGGTGTGCAATCCATATTAGATTGGTTGCGGATCAGATTGGTGCAACTCGAGCATGTCCATTTACAGCATTTATCGGAGGCGACAGGAATATTCGGTACAGATATACAATCATAGTGATAATTCAAATTACAACTCATGCACGTGATAAAGAGGTCCTTCGGACCTTTCCTGTCCACACCAGTGCAGCAACCCCATGAATGTGTGGTTGCCATAATAACAGATTCACATTCGAGGAGAAACTATTGCAAATGTTTGTTTACTGCGCGTTTAAAATGTAATTATAACAACATTCAATCCACCTTATGCCGCCGCTTCTGGAGCGTGCTAACGTATGTTCGCGAGAAGAACATCGTAAGTCCTCTGCATACGGCGTCGCTTACGCGTTACACACAAACACTAAGTACACTGTTAATGACGGTAATTCGTTATTGAGAATTAACAAATATTAGTTAATATTCATCAAGTACACTCTGTTTCAAGTAAACCACTGCACTATACGATAATAGGAACTTATTAAAAGGAAATAATCTCTAAAAACTAATCAGGTATTCATTTTAAACACACTTATTGAATAATATTGTGACGAGCACTTTTACTTAGATGTTTACTGTACGGTAGCTTATAACTATAAATATAATATACTATAAATATATAATATATATATATAAGCAAATACTTGCACAACATCAAGACTAAACTGTCCAAAGAAAAAGGTCACGGTCTAATTTAACTCCTTGATTAGGCCATAATGTTAGAGATGAACTTTTTATCGAGGGTGAGTTTACTGTGGTTATAGAGCTAGCTATATTGAGGAAATAAAATTACAAAATGTTCGAACATCAATGGGGTTAAACTAAGCTATCGTGCTTACAATGAAACATAATTATATTAATGACTGCCATTTCTCGTGTCCACAGAATACAAGTGCACTCCAGCAACAACTCACTCAGGCTTCTTTGAACTCTATGGTCTCGTCAATAAATTCTCTATTGAAGTGTCACTACGAAGAAACACAATGTATACTGTTCTCAATGTTTAGGATTTGTTCGGGATTGCAAGACATGTCACAGAGTGCTCCAATACGCGAGGGTAATAACGTTCCACTTGGCAGTGAGATTGCAGTGTATTGCATTGGCAGTGCAGGTAGTGTTAGGGGTAATTACATTCCAACAATGCCTCACGGTGGAACTCAATACTTATTTTTTTATACCTTGCAGTCGCGGTTAAGCTGACTACCGAGATGTCACCTCCATCTAAAACAAATGTATGCTAATACCATCGCACGAACACGTCGAAGGATATCACTCTGATGCACGCTGGTTGCTTCGGGGTTGCTTCAATGCCTGATATAGGCAGTATACAAAAGTAAAAAATAAAACTGCAAAATTGCACATATAGCAGCTCAAGATTCCAGTTTTTTGTCATTATTATTTTTTTTTTTTTTTACTTATTATAAACCAGCGCTTGACCGCAATCCTGCCTGATGGCGAGCAGTGACGCAATCGTTGATGGTAAAGCGCACTAGTTTATTAAGAGCCTATTCACTCTAGCCTTGAAGACACTCAAATTGTAGTCCGACGGAAACATCGCCGCTGGCAAATTGTTCCAGTCCCTCGATGTACGCGGTATAAAGGAGTCCGGATCGTAGTGATGTTAACAACGTAAGGGTGGAAACCAACCGTACGACGGGCGGTCTGCTGGTGGAACGGAGATGGGGGAATTAAATCATGCAATTCCCTCGCACACTCCCCGAAATGCATCCTATAGAACACCGAAAGGCTGGCTACTCTACGCCTGTGCTCTAGGCTTTGGAGACCAACTCGAGTTACTCTAGTAGTAGTAGAGTAGTAGTTATTATAGTCTTTTACAGTATAATAGGCTTTCTGTCATAATTTTCGTTTTATTTATATAGATCGTTTTATTTTTATAGATTTGAATTTATTGAGTTTCCCAACAAGTGGGTCTAAAGATGAACATGGATAAGACAAAGATCATGTCGAACTCCCACGTAGCACCCTTCCAGTTCTAGTTGGTTGCTCTGCTTTTGAAGTTGTTGACAAGTATATAGTTATACCTGGGACAGACAGTGCAAATATTTATTTATTTAGTAACATACAATTATAGCAGTCTCAATAGGTAGGTCCAACTTCGAAAAATAGGTGTCTCGTCGAATCCAGCTCGGCTGGGCAGTGTTAGGCAAGCTACGATACTTCGTCGTTCAAGATACCACGGTGTCTCAAGACTAAAGTCTTTGACCGGTGTGTATTGCCAGTGATGGCATACGGGACTGAAACATGGTCACTCACAATAGATCTCATACGAAGGCTCAAGGTTACCCAAAGGGCGATTGGAAGATCTATGCTTGGAGTTTCCCTGCGCGTCGAATCAAAAATGAGAAGATCCGCAGAAGAACCTAAGTCACTGACATAGTTCTTCGAGTAACTAAACTTAAGTGGCAGTGGGCGGGGCACATTGCACGTAAAAGTGATGGCCGATGGGGTAGTAAGGTTTTGGAGTAGCGACCTTGTACCGGAAGACGCAGCGTAGGGAGGTTCGCAACAAAATGGACCGATGACCTGGGGAAGGTCGCGGGAAACCGATGAGTGTGGGCAGCACCAGACCGGTCATTGTGGTAAGCCTTGGGGGAGGCCTTTGTTCAGCAGTGGACCACTATAGGCTGAGAAGAAGAACAATCAGTTCTTGAATATGACTAGGAATTTAATTTATTATAAAAACCTATCACTACTTTGGCATCTAAAAGAGCCACCTAGTTTCTTAAGCCTGCTTGATGGCACAACAAATTTGTGTTTGTGTCTAATATATGTATTATGTATATCACTATATTATTTAAACCGACTAAATATTTTATGTATACACATCATAAGTTTACTGATAAGGCACAGTCAATATATTATTCTCTTTAAATAATTTAACTCTGACGGACTGTCCGGGGAATTATTTATAAATAGAACGAATTGCTCATTTTGTAAAACAAAAACTGTTTTATTACAAAACGAAAGGGTTAGGCTTTTTTGACAAATATTCAATGTCTTCCCCCCATCCAATTTTTTAATCAATCCTTCAATCCTTCGCCCCATTGAAGCTTGGCATCCAAAAATACTGCCATATGCCCAAGAATTACTGCTGTGTCTTCGGGTTTCATTTCGTCATACTTTATGAGGATACGCTAGTTTCTACTGGTCTAGCTTTAGTTTCTTTCTCCGCAAAAAGTAGGTTATAATATTAAACCAACCACCCAAGGGTGCTCGCTGACGTGTGAGTTTAAACAAATGTCGTGTGTCATCTGCAAACAATACATATCATCATCATCATCTCAGCGTTTGTCCCGGTTGCTTCCGCGGCTTTCGCGTTAGAGCCCGGGGACCGCTGCAAACAATACTATATCATCTTTATCCCTTATGGAGTAAGGTAAGTCAGTAAATAAAAATGGCCCAAGAATTGAGCCCTGAGATACCCCTGTTCTTACTACAGATCCGGGTGACCCTTTCCTTTTGCATTTACTCTGAATCCTATCCTTTATACTCAGAAGATAGCTTATACCGATTATGTATAGCTGATGTGTAGCGGAGTACCTACCTATACCTATTCTTTAAATCCCTGCATGTCTCGTAAAATTCCCTGATGTTAAAATAAAAGCACAAAAATCAGTAACTAATGAATTTATTTACATATTCACATAATATAATTAAATCTGTAACATTGAAATAAATACAATATACAATATTTAAATAAGTACAATATACAATATTTAAATAAGTACATTATACTATATTTAAATAAGTACAATATACAATATTTCTTACATTCTAGTACAAATATTAGCATCATTAAGTGTCTATCACAACATTCAGTTTCCTTACGTAACGGTTGCACTGCGCGCGGTCTGCCCTTGTCACTCTCACGGCTTATACATGTGATTGAGCGAGACAGGAGAGTGAAAACATGAAGTCAACTTTTGCATATTCCCTGGGTTAATGGTAGATACAATATAAGGTCATATAACCTTTTAACGATTTTCCATCTTCATTAATACACATTAGGTACATTTTTTCTTTGTAATAGTATATGTTTAATTACAATATCTTTCGCTGAATTTATTAAGCTCACCTTTGTACATTAAATATCTACTAATTATAAATCTTATAATAATTATGGTTGTGTACAATATACTAACCACGATTTACCAAATCCGCTTCACCGAGTTAACAAAACTGTTTCTTTCCTGGATTTCCCGATATCCTTTTCTCCACAACCCTTTTTCTACACTGGTATATTTAACTAGGTATATAAAACCTTTAATTGACGCCAATGTTCGCCATTTTCCCTACAAATTATCTTGCACAGTACCCGGTGTCGAAATGACACATCGAATTCAGGCAGAAACCTACTGAATCACAGCTTTTAGAAACGACGCTCAACAAAGCTGAACCGTTGTCTAAAACACGATGTATGTATACTGTATAGTCGACCTCGTAATTTAACTTTTGAAAACAATTCTCGTTTGAGCAATAGCCGTATACAAAATTATATGTAATTATTGTCTTGCGGATTCTGTCCTGTGAGCTGCAGGTAGTGATGACGCCAAAAATGCAGCCGAAGAGATCATTTACATTACAGATAATTAGAACTTGTGTAATCTCATTATCTCATAGCGCTTGCATAATTTTGACAGGAGAGAGCTATTTGTAAACATATTTATAGCGGACCCCGGGCTCCAACGCGAAAGCCGCGGGTGCAACCGGGATAAACGCTGAGATGATGATGATGATGATGAGAGCTATTTGTAAACATGCAATTATGTAATGTATTGAAAACCGGCTAAACGTAGCTGTCACGACAGTGTCGTTACGAGATTGACTATATCATTTAATAGCTGCGTACTGTGTTATTTATTTTCTTCCATTTTATATCCCCCATAAATAAAAACCGCGCGCAGTGCGTTATTAGCGAGTTTAATTGAGTGTGTGCGTACGCGGGGCGTGCGCCGATCATAACGTGTGCAGCAACACAGCGCTCGCGCACAGCGACGTCAGCGCCACGTTGTACGAGACTGAGGTACCTGAGGAGGAAAAGCTGAAGTTAGAACTATTGTATAAATACATGGTGTAGTTTGGTTTTTGCTAGTTAGAGCTATGTACCGCTGTCCATCTCATTCACAATGAAGTGCTACTAAAATAGCACTTGTAATAATAATATTATTAGTTCAAAATTCATTAAAGAACAAATTAAGGCAGTCAGCCTAATCATAAATCTAAGTCTTACTTGTTTGAACTAAGAAATCCTGTGTTTCAAGCGGTAAGAGCTTTAATAAAAATCTAAAGAAATTAATACATAAACAATAGTAGCAGAATATGTCAGGCATTAAATACAGTCACTTCAGCGCAATTCGTAAATTCTCTGTATCTTCGTAAACCAGTTTTTGAAGAGTATACCTCAGGCTTTTTTTTGGTCGTATTTGGTCTATTACAGAGAAGAGTACCAAGGAACAGGTAAAATTTTGATACAAAAGCATGATTTATTTCCTTTGAAGGACAAAATAGACCTCTACGTCTTTTATTAGTAAGATCAGACATATATGGTAAATCTGCTTGTTGTTTTAACACAATGCCAATGATGAATAACTGTCTAACAGCTAATACTTTACAATGTTTGTAGAAGAGGTTAGTGGGATAAAATAAAGGGCGGAAAATAGATACTTTGAGGATCGCCCTCTGGGCTCTCTCGATAGTTAGTAACAATGTTTTACCTACTCCGCCCCATGTAGTAATACAGTATGTTAATATAGATTGACATAGAGCAAAGTAAACTTGTGTAACAATTATTGAGTCTGCAATGTAGCGTAACATTTTAAAAACAAAATATGTTAACTTGCGAATTCTACATAGTTAGTTAAAACTTTTATATGTTGTTTGAATGAAGTGTTTCATCTATTATAGTACCAAGGTACTTGCTGTATTTGACATTTTAATGTTGAGACAAAAACATTGGTTACTTGTAGGAACCGTACAGGAATGAGCACATATTGTTGACACAATGCCAGTTGATGTTTGCTTGCGCATCGAAAACATAATATTATTTGTCTGGTCAGCATTTTGGGTTAGAAAATTATGCTGAAGTCAGTTATAAAGCTGCTTGTAGACTCCCTGCATGCTTAAAGGGTAGTAAATGCTAAACAATAAAATAAAAATACATTTTAATGTTTTTAAAAACAAAATACATACTAATAACGCACACACGCTACACGCGGCCTACTCTACTCAACCAACTGAAGTTTACACACACAACACGTCGCGCGCGTAACAAAGTAAGTTAATATAGCCTATACGCCTAGCGAGCGCGCGGAACGCACCACTCCAATCGCACTCGTTCACCCAAAAAACCACGCGAGCCGACACGAAGACGAACACACACCCACAACTCGCTCAACACTCACTACTAACCCCCACGCCCCGCAGCGCGACCAGCTCACAGCTGGTTGAGCTGCAAGGAGACGAGGTAAGCACCACTGTAGCAAAGCCCCAGTCAAAACCGTCACCCTGTTGCTGATCGGCTCTTGCTGGGCCTTCCCTAAGGAACTAGAGATCTCACTCGGCAGGTGCATGATCGCACGGGCGTGGTGAAGCACTTCGGGCGCTTCTACAGAATTATACAGGCAAATACACACTGCTTACCGTCGGAGGGGAGGCATACCCCCCTCGCGTCAACATAGGTGTGCGAAGAAGGCACCGTTCGGATAAAACCCAACGACGGCTCCTATTTTCTGGGGATTGAGAGAAAAATTCAACGGGCAGGAGCCCCATAACATTCTCCTTGCGCCCCCAACTCGGGTACGCAGAGAACTCCAACGAACTAACCAACACTCTCCTATTCACAATTGACTTTTAAGCGCCACAATACCTGGTAGTCTTGTGGCGTTTAGGAGAAACTTATGCAAATATAAATAAAACTGTTACCTGAGGAATCCTCGCCTGTAACGGAGGCGGGATGAGGCGCATCTTCCTTGATGGGAATGGAATCTCCCTTCCGAGCGTAGATGTCGTAGATGGTGGCCACGCAGCTCAGTGAGAACTGGCCCGTGGGAGGCGGGATCAGTGTGTATCTAAGAGAAGAAGATAAGTTAAATATTAGTTTTGATTATACTCTAAGTTTATTAAGGGTTATAAGTTGACTGATGATATTAAAGGCGAAAACTTTGTGCCACCTTTAATGTTAATATCTACTATTTATATTGCGAGTATAACCTAAGTTCCGACTTCTCTATCTACGAATTGTAATTGTATTGTACATACAATTATAATATTCGCACCAACGACCTCTGCCTAAGGTAAAAACTGCCATAAGATCGCTCATACTATATAATATTTTGTAGTGTTCAATGTATTTTTATGACCGCCAGCGACTTCGTTCGCGTGGAGTTAGTTGTGCTCCGCTCCTAGTGGTCGCAGCGTGATGTTATATGGCCTAAAGCATTTCTGAATTAATGGGCTATCCAACGAAAAAGATTTTTTTAAATCGGACCAGTAGTTCCCGAGATTAGCGCGAACAAACAAACAAACATACAAACAAACTCTCCAGCTTTATATTAGTATAGTTATTATGTTTATGGTATACAATAAAGTTATCACCTCAGCGTTAATCCCAGTCGCATTCGAAGCTTTTTATAGCTTTGGAGTCTGGGGTCCGCTTTTACCAGTCTAACTGCTGATTTTGGCTAAGCTTCGATATTTTCCGTGCAGCGACTGCCGTCTGACCTCCACAAACCGAAGGCGATATCGAAGCATTGCAGTTAGACCAATAGTTGGATTTTTAAGGGCTCCCCGTAATGACTGCCATTAGATGTTCGTATGACAACCGGGACCAACGGCTTAACGTGCTTTCCGAGGCACAACCAGACCAGTGCAAATATTCCTAATCATGCATACAAATATTTGCACGATGAGCGAACCTCATTGCGCAGCGGCCGCGTTTGCTACCGCTGCGCCACAAAGGCTGTGTACAATAAAGTATATATAAGTGTATAAATAACTTCCATAATATCATACCAAAACTCATTCCAGTAGACAATTGTTTCTTTGTACGACGTACACTATTTACCATTTATCAATACTGAAATGTTCCCCATAGTCGCGGCAGAGCTGTTACAATTCCAGAATGTAATAATAAAATATTTGACTCCACATTAGAACAGAATAAAATATTCTTTATTATGTTGACGTCAACATAAATATGACCATTTTAGAAACGGTGATGCAATAGCTTATGTCATACTAATTAAAAGGGCATACATATTGCATTCTTATGGCTACTACATTTTTCTTCCGAAGGTGCAAAAATCGTCATGGACTATCCACCGCTCGGGGACGCGGAGGGGTGTGCCGGACTCTTACCGGCTAAAAAACCACCTAAACGTTCGTCTTCTGCCTTTCCGGGGTACCGGGTACTCCCAATTCTACGGTACCCCCGGCAGGCCGTGACCCGTCGTCGCAAGTTCGACGGGTCTCTTCTCGCGCGAGCAGCCCCCAGTGGCTGCTCTCTTCATCTGAGTGGCGTGTGCGAATGCTTTATAATACCAACTGGGCCATGTGACGGACGTTGGACTCCCTAGGTCCTTCGTGCGTCGGCCATTATCATGGAGGCAGTAGGCCGGCCTCGGCCCTGCGACGGCGATCCTCGCGCCGGAAGCGAAAGTACGCTCCCGTTTAGCGTCGCTACTAGCGCAGGGCGCGGCTAGTTTCACGCCGGACACTCTTCCAGCGTAGGCCGCGCCGTCTCCTCAGGGCAGCCATCGCAGTAATGGCATGCCACCGTCAGCTCCTGGCCGATGCGGCACAGGTATTTGCCAAAGTACTCGTGCCCCCCAGAAAGGATCTGAGTTGTCCGGAAGGTGAGGGCGCTATGTCCTCAGCCAATCCACTTCCCCATGACAGGTCGCCGGTACGCCACGATCATGGCGTACCCTACTAGCTACTGCCTGGATCTATGAAATATTCTCTATCAGCTAATCAAACAACTTAATGTGAGATTCAACAATAAACATTCACTTTCAAGTTTACTGGCACACTAACATGATGACCAGCATCCTGGATTACTCTTAAACACAAACCTTAAAATCTCTTTATCCTCCTGCTCTGGCTGCTTCTCAAAGCCGTAGTAGTTGTCCTGGTAGGCCCTGCTGAGGCTGGCGCTGGTGTACGTCAGCCCCATCTTGTAGTGCTCCGCCTCAAGGATGCTGATCTCCAGTCTGCTGAACGCGCCTCGCTCTTTGAAGTCCAAGTCTGATGTCCTCCAGGATACGGTTTCCGCTATCTGTTTGGGAAGAGGTTCAAGTTAATCTTTATGAACTTGCTAGCTTTTGCCTGCGACTTTATTTGGGTGTATTTTATTCACGATCAAAAGGTGGCTTCTTTTGATCTTTTGTCCCTAGCTAGGTTCCAGGTAATGTATCTCTCGAAATACTTTATGTTTGTGATCCTTGGCTCCTACATATCAAGGCCAGATCAGTGGTTTAGGCATAACGAGGTAACAGATACACAGTAATTTCATTAATAATATGGGGTTATGGATGTTGATCTGATATATTGATATATTTATTACGGCACTCTAATTGCGTAATACACAATCAATCACAATCTGAATATCTTTGAAGATCTTGTTAATCCATTGCTTCATAATGACTGAACAATTTGTCTGTTCAAAAACTTAGACAATTAAAGGTAATAAATGTTGTTGGATAGTCAGAAGTATGTAGTTTTAGCTATGAATAACGGGCAATCGTGCGTCAATCTTTGTTACATCCTTCTCATATGACTTGTGAGTAAATAATTTGATGGATTTTAAACTAAAGTTACTAATTTAGTAGTAGCCAGCAGTATTATATGAATATAATGGCCGATAATATTGCCAATTTCGCTACAGAATACTGATATTCAGTTGCATTCGGTTTGAAAAAAAAAATATTTTATTTCTTAAAAGGTTGATGACTTGCACCATAAATCGCTTAAATGGTTAACCGAATTTCGAACCTTAAATTTTTGTCAATTGTTTCAAGGTGATGAGTTAATTGTCTGTGTGTTTTAGTGCTTTAAAACTCAAGCACGATTAGGTGTCGAAAACGTTGATATCTGCACTTTAGAATAAATTTTGAGAAAAAAATAATTATAATTTTCTTTTTATATAATTTGGAACCATTACATAAAAAAACCGGCCAAATGCGAGTCGGACTCGCACACCGAGGGTTCCGCCGTACAAACGTAGCGGTTTACAATTTATGACGTACTAGCTTTCCGCCAGCGGCTTCGCCCGCGTGGAGTTCGGTTATATCGCGCTGTTTAAATTCCCCTCGGGAACATCAAATTTTTCCGGGATAAAAGGTAGCCTATGTTCTTTCTCAGGGTCTAAAGATTGTCTGTGCCAAACTTCATCAAAATCGGTTGAGAGGTTTAGGCGGGAAAGCGTAACAGACAGACAGAGTTACTTTCGCATTTATAATACTAGCATTGATTTAGAATTTTTCACAGTTTAGAGGCAATTAGATTTAAGAAGTGTTTGATATGAATTTGAACTTTAATATCTCTACGCGTTCATGTGAGAAAGGGTAGGTAGTAAGTTTATAATTATTAAAAAAATATTTTATGTCATGTACGCAAAAATAATATTTTAAGTAAGTTACCACCCACCAGACAAAGTCATGCCGCCAAGCGATTCGTCGTGTTCTGGTGAAGCCGTTCGGAGGACGGGTCTGAGCAGTTGTGTTGCGATGTGTGCCGGGTACGATGCGCCAAATGGTGTTGTGTCGGGAGTTTGTTCGTAGAGGGTAGCGGGATCCGAAGCACGGTTCTCCGCTGGCCGACCGCAGGTAGTTGGGGGCCCAAGTAGTGTGCCAGCCACATACGAAAGGCTGCCCCGCCAACTGCGAAAAATCCCAGGGTGGCCCCATCGTGCCGGTTGGCGACCCGATGGCGATCCCTGGGGGGGTTCGGGCGTCCCCGCAGTCTCCAGATCAATCTCCCTCTGGCCCAGCATCGTTGGTCGCATTGTTGGGTTTATCATTGCATCACCTCACCCAACTGCCGTCTTCCTTTCTATTCACTCAGTATATAAACATGAAAAGTCACAAAAGAAAAAGTAGGTGTGCACAGCGGGCGCACGTCCTCTCGTTCATAGTGCACCTCTCAAACATCCGAGGTTTGCACTCCAATATCGATGCAGTCCATCACCACCTTGAGACTGAAAAGCCCCACCTACTTTTCTTGACGGAGACCCAGATCAGATGTCCGACTGATGCGGCATACCTCGGCTACCCGGGATACTCTTTGGAGCATCATTTCCTGCAGCGTGCCGGGGTCTGTGTGTATGTCCGCAATGACATCTGTTGCCGGCGCCTCCGTCACCTCGCTTCTCTTATTAAAATAATATTTTAATATTTTATGTAACTTCAAATTTATCATTTTCTCAATTTTTCCTTTATCTGTCTGTACTATAATATAACGTTGCTTCGTGCCGAATTTCAAGATTCTGAGTTCACGGGAAGTACCTTGTAGGTTTTGATTCCCTAGCATCTGACGGAAATTCGTCTAAGGTGTCGGTATAAACTGCTGTATCTTTTGATCAGTTTAACTTAGAAGTTTGATTTTTTCACTGCTTAAAGGGACAATAGACCTAGGTATTTGGTATAAATTTCAATTTGATACCTTTATTAGTTCGTGAGAAATAATAAAGACACAGAATTAACACTGGGTGGATGAAATGGCGGCAGGGCACGGGAACAATCTGCGGCTCCCGCATTCCCCTTAAACTTAAGGGGAAAATATATAAAACCATGATCCGACCTGCTGTCTTGTATGGATCAGAATGTTGGGCTACGAAAGGGATGAATGAAAGGCAATTGCATGCAGCCGAGATGAGAATGCTAAGAGGGATGTGTGGTGTTACACGAATGGATAGAATAAGAAATGAGTACATAAGAGGAAGTCTGAAAGTGGCACCGGTAGCTGAAAAGTTGTGTGGAAATCGGTTGTCATGGTACGGGCATGTGTTACGGAGAACTGAAGAGAATGTCGTGAGGAGAGTCTTAATTATAAATGTTAATGGCTATAAGAGTAGGGGAAGACCAAATAAACGATGGATGGAATGTGTGAAGGACGCTATGGCTAAGAAGGGGGTGACTGCCGAGATGGCTTCTGATAGGGATGCATGGAAGAAAAAGACATGTTGCGCCGACCCCAAATAAATTGGGATAAGGGCAGGAGAATGATGATTAGTTCGTGAGAAATAAGGTAGTAAGTTTCATTTTATTAAAATATGTTTATTATATTATATAACTAAAAAAATGAGATTTTCGCAATTTTTCCTATATTTGCATTATATGACAATACTTCATGCCAAATTTCAAGATTCTGAGTTTACGGGAAGTATCCTGTAGGTTTTGATTCCTTTGCGAGTGTCGAAAATTTGTTGAAAATATCGACATATCAGCTGTATCTTTTGATTGGCTTGGCTTAGAAGTTTGATATTTTCACAGCTTAAAGGGACAATAGACCTAGGTATTTGGTATAAATTTCAATTTGATAACTTTATTCGTTCGTGAGAAATAAGGTAGTAAGTTTCATTTTATTAAAATATTTTTATTATATTAAATAACTAAAAAAATGCGATTTTCGCAATTTTTCCTATATTTGCATTATATAACAATGCTTCATGCCAAATTTCAAGATTGTGAGTTTAAGGGAAGTATCTTGTAGGTTTTGATTCCTTTGCGAGTGTCGAAAATTTGTTGAAAATATCGACATATCGGCTGTATCTTTTGATTGGCTTGGCTTAGAAGTTTGATATTTTCACAGCTTAAAGGGACAATAGACCTAGGTATTTGGTATAAATTTCAATTTGATAGCTTTATTCGTTCGTGAGAAATAAGGTAGTAAGTTCCATTTTATTAAAATATGTTTATTATATTATATAACTAAAAAAATGTGATTTTCGCAATTTTTCCAATATTTGCATTATATGACAATGCTTCATGCCAATTTTCAAGATTCTGAGTTTACGGGAAGTATCCTGTAGGTTTTGATTCCTTTGCGAGTGTCGAAAATTTGTTGAAAATATCGAGATAATCGGCTGTATCTTTTGATTGGCTTGGCTTAGAAGTTTGATATTTTCACAGCTTAAAGGGACAATAGACCCGAGTATTTCATGTGAATTTCAGCTTGATACGTCCACGCGTTCCTGAGATAATGGGTCTTGACAGACAGACAGACAGACAGACAGACGGACAACAAAGTGATCCTATAAGGGTTCCGTTTTTTTCTTTTGAGGTACGGAACCCTAAAAAGCAATAATATTAAGCTGTAATGTCAAAGGCTTTTTTTTCCTCTTTCCACTTAACTCCATCGTGAGCTCATATAAAACAATCCTTCATATAGGTGTCAAGTACCTACGTCACGCCATCTACGCCTTCGCAAAAATTCATTCAATAAAATTAAAATGCCTCCCTATTTCTAGCATAAAGCTGGCAGTTTAACGCTACCTCCAGCCGACAAAGCCAACATAAATACCAAGGCACCGCGGTACTTTTTCCACCTCACAACTTTTATTTTTGTTTCGGCTCGTTGGAAAGTTGGTTCTAAAACTATTTAGCGTGTTCGATGGCGAGTGTCGCAGTGGGGTTCCGCCGGAGACCACTTTAAAGCCTGGCTTTACGGCTTATAGGAGTTACTGTGAAGCTGCCTTGAAGGGCGGCTTAGCTACGTGTCAGTTATTACGGGATGAGATGTACGAGGCATTAGTGGAGTGCCGGCCACGAATTGTGGAGATGAGAACGTTTTGATAGAGAGAGAGAGAGAGGAAGAGAGAGCTGTTTGAAGATGAATCAAATGAGGGGATTTATTACCTTCCGACCACTGAGAATTGGTATTCCTAATACCTATCAGTTGAACACGATTACGAACTAATACAGATAAAATAATGAATACAGATGAAATTCGGAACTTGTCCGACTAATCGAGTGTCGCATGTCGGATGGGCTACTGCCTGACATTTCGCAACATACAACGAAGTGACGACAATAAATGCCGTTTCCAGTTTGCTTACGAACATACAATATATCCAATATGTTACTACGGCTAGTCAAAGATTAACAAAATCCATAGTCGACCGGTACTGTTCCTGTGCTGTTTAGTTTCTTATAAAAAAACCACTTTTTCATATTTTTTAGTATTGTCCGTGTGTTGTTAGAAGTTTGTATTGTTGTCTTCATATTGCACATAATATGCTAGTAGTGTGTTGTAGATTCTGCTGGATTTTAAGAGACGTCAGTGTGATACTTAGGTAATAATTAAGTAGTATGGTATATGAAATAATATGGAGAGTAGATGTAGCCACAGACAGAAAAAAAGAAAGCTTCTTTTCTCTCTGTGTCTGGCAATGGCTATCTATTTTATTCTATTGCTTAGTATATTGACATCATTTAATTCCAGATATTAAAATCCGCTTGATGCGTTGATTTATAACATTATTTTGTCTCTGTCTTCATCAAAAGATTTAAAGAAACAGTTATATGAAAAATGACCGAGAAATCTACAAATACCTACACGTGAAACAAAAATCTATATAATTATTCTGTTGAGGTAAATATTTGTGTTATTTATTTATGTAGAAGGTAATCTCAGAGTTAATGATTTAATTAAATTTAATTTTTCAGTGGTTAATAAACTTTACTATTCCCGCGTGTTATACATGACAAATTTTTATATCTTTCATTTTAACTGAACTAGTATTTAATACAATTTTGACGCTAGGATCGTTTCACATAATGTAGTCAAGTTATCCCGAGAAGATAATATCAGCATCTTTTCTTACTAATGAATAAGAATCCATGAATAACAGTCTATTGTTTTCCTTCATTTTGAATAAAAATACGGGAAGGCCCTGTCTCGTTGGACTAAAAGATTTTTTAATATCTGAAATATGAAGGGTTGGGGAGCGGTGGAGATATTAATAAAATTCCGAAGTTGTTTACACAACTTGATGGTTTTTGTAGGCAATGTTGTTACTGGTGTTGAAATGATTCAGTTAGTTGGAAAGTTGTTAAAGCAAGATGGGATTTTAAAATACACAAAAGAAAGATTTCTTAAATGAATGCCTTAATGTATTGACACTGACTGCTGGTGTGGCACTTCAAACGACGCCACCCAATGTTCTCAGCCCATAATGTTCCCACTTGTGAGATACAGGCCTCCTCTCAGTGAGAGGGAGTAGGTCAAAACCCATTACGACGCAGGGTCTGTGAGGGTTGACGGATGTTACATATCTTCAAATTTCTGGTTGCAGGACATGCCGCTTTCCACATAATGTTATTCTTGATAACAATAATGATGGAGCAATTCCCAATGAGTAGCGATAATTTAATGGCAGTGGAACACGTCGCAACCATTCCCAAACTAGTTAATGATGCGTAAGTAATTTAAGGCGAAGGTACGAGTGGTCTGACATTCTGGATACTCATTGGGGAGTTGGCTGTGTAGTGTGCAACTGAAAAGTAATCTCTTGAGTAGTGGAGTGGGCGATCCGTATGAGTATCGCTCGCGGAGGCAACTTTATTGCAAATCTATGTTACGCTAATAATAAAGCTGAAGAATAAATTATTTCTTGAAAAAGAGTTTGGTTGTTGTTTGTTAAGCTGCCATAAAAACAAATAACATTTGTATATTCAATTAATATGAAATTTCAGATATTTTATTTCACATAGATCAACATGAATATTAATAAAATATCAAAAGCTAGGTGCATGATTCTAAATGATCGTATATTCTATGGAGAGGAGCCGACAAGAAACACCATGGTTACTTTTTTTTAAAACGTTATAAACACGTGGTTGACTGGGATCCCGCCTGATGGTAAGCAGTGATGCATTCATAGATGGTAAGGCATTCTAGTTTATTAATAGGCTATTCACTCTAGCCTTGAATAAACTTAAATGGTAATCAGACGAGAAGACCGCCGCAGGCAACTTGTTCCAGCCGCCCCTCGATATAGGCGGTATAAAAGACTAGGCGAAACGCCTCGTCCAGATCGTAGTGGTATCAACAACGTAAGGGTGGGATACTCGCCGTCCAATGGATCGTCCGATGACGGAACGGTGATGGCGCAATTATGTCATGTAGTTCCTGCGCACGTTCAAAAAAATGCATCCTTTAGAACACTGAAAGACTGCCTACCGTACGCCTGTGTTCCAAGCTTTGGAGATTGTTCTTAACCAAATAAGTTCTTAAAATAAAAGTGATATCCCAATAAGTTTGGGTTTAGGGTTTCATTTAATAAAGGGAACAGAAATTTTCTCCGATTCAGCCTGAGAACAGACATAAGTCTTACCAATAGAATCTCATTTTTACTCTTGAATTATTGTTATCATCTCAGCGTTAATCCCAGTTGCATCCGTAGTTTTGCACCTTTGGAGTCTGAAACTTCGATATTTTCCATGAAGCGACTGCCGTCTGACCTCCATAACCTGAAGGCTATATCTAAGCATTGCAGTTAGACCAATTGTTAGACTTTTGAGGGCTCCAACGACCCGTAACGACTGCCACTAGATGTTCGTATGGCAACCAGGACCAACAGCTTAAAGTGTTTTCCGAGGTACGACCAGACCAGTGCAAATATTCATATTCAAGTATACAAATATTTCCACGGTTGGGGGATCGAACCCGCGCCTCCTTGCGCAATGGCCGCATTCGCTACCGCTACGCCACGGAGGCTGTCATGTTTTACTCTTGAATACGGAACCCCAAAACAATTATTATATTCTGTAAGCTGATTTACAAGAGTGACTTACTTTATGATCGTCTATGATCCATGTGATGTTCGGAGCTGGATAAGCTTCGTCGACCGAACAGTTGGCCCGCAGCACATCACCGCGCGCGTAGCTGCCTCGCGAGATGGACAGGTGCGGTGCTCTGAATGGTGGGTCTGGGAACAAAGTGATACAGTTTACTTACGAGTTAAATTTTTCCTTGACAAAAATTAAAGGTTCCCGCAGACTGACTGGCTTAGTACTTTTCAAGAATAAGCCAGGATGTCAAGTCACCACTATATGCAGGAGCCTTAATACTCAATATCATGTAGGTATTACATTACATTCCTACAACTGTATATTTAGGAGGTAAGCTGTTGTACCAAGAAAAACAATAATCCATACTAATATTATAAATGCGAAAGTAACTCTGTCTGTCTGTCTGTCTGTCTGTCTGTCTGTTACGCTTTCCCGCTTAAACCTCTCAACCGATTTTGATGAAATTTGGCACCGACAATCTATAGACCCTGAGAAAGAACATAGGCTACCTTTTATCCCGGAAAAATTTGATGTTCCCGAGGGAAATCTAAAAAGCGCGATATAACCGAACTCCACGCGGGCGAAGACGCGGACGGAAAGCACACAATCTTTAGACCCTGAGAAAGGACATAGGCTACCTTTTATCCCAGAAAAATTTGATGTTCTCGAGGGAAATCTAAAAAGCGCGATATAACCGAAATTTACGCGGGCGAAGCCGCGGGCGGAAAGCTAGTTTCATTATAAAAATAATTAATGATTTTCCTTTAATTTATTTGGTTTTTATCTGATTTGATTTGATTTATTTTATGATACGTGTGACAATGGGTATTATTTACCTAAAGTGGATTAAATAATTTATTTATGCTCTGACTTATACACCACTCTTAATAATATAAGCACAAAACTGTTTATCAGATATAAAGTATTACTCAGTATCCCACACCCTTTACAACCTATATTAATATTCAATTAAACTATCATTTATATTAAGCCACCAAAGTTTACTCTACAAACTGAATCTACCAGCGCTCTATCTATAACAGTTATATCAGATAAGAAAGATGTTCAAAGTGATAATACCGCCGTTTCCGATGTAATAACTGAAATCCCTCCCCAGGAAGATATCAAACGCTCCAATAAACAATCATTACTAAAGTTCGATGTTCCAAAAACACTTCAGAATTGTTATAATTACTTGAGCGGGGTTTTCATTAAGAATTTCACGTTTTGTCAGAATCTAAGCTTACTTACTGGAGTCTGTATCTGAACTTGGGATGTTTATTACTTAACATTTTAACAATACGACATAAAGGTTCGCTGGGACGACATATGTTCGGGGTATACACGGAGAGTCTGTATTAACTGTTACGTACTAAGAAACTGTTTATTAGAAATCTAACAGTACTTTAGCTGACTTGCGATATTGCTTACCCGTGGTTTCATATGAGTTATGTTCTAAAACTGTGTTTCTGCTCAACCTGTATGTAAATAAAGCAATAGTTCTTGTCGAGCCATTCAAATAAAACCCTTTGCTACTCAAAACTTTTCAGAATGTTTGAGCTGAGTGGTGCTAATCTATGCGAATAGTCGCCGTCAGTAGAGACTGGTCAACTCACTGCCAAGGATTTATTTTAATTTAATATTTGAATTGTTTTTTTTTTTTGCTTTTAACGTTCCCACATGCACCATTTTTAACATTAATGACGAAACCATTATTATGTAACCATATTATTTTGATATAGAAGAGTGTTCATGTAGTGCAGTGCTATTATTGGAATGGACTTACTACATAGCTTAATCTTTTTGACTGACCAAGCCTTTGATAATTCAAGTGTACTTCTAATTCATCATCATCATCATCATCATCATCATCATCATCAACCTTTTATAGTCCCACTGCTGGGTACAGGTCTCCTCTCATACAGAGAAGGAGCTACTTCTAATTGGGTTCATTTGATTTTTTTTGCCCCCCGCACTAGGACTTTCTCCTGTATCGTGGGTGCGTTTACAAACATAAGCTCACAAACACAAACAGCCAGACCAGGAACAAGTCATTCAAACATTTGTTCGAAATCGAACCCGCGATACGCAGCGCATCAGTCAATAGCTTGACCACTGCGTTAACCGTGTCGTCAAATGCTTTGAGTTTGTATTTGTGTTACAATTACTCCGCTGTAGGTAAATTAACTTACCAACAACTGTAAGGGGCGCTGATCGTATATCGGTGTGGAACAGCGGCGCGTCGGCGGAGACCTCGCACTGGTAGTCACCACTCAGGCGCCGGTTCAGGTTCACTATGCGGACTTGCTGGTGATCTGATTGCGTCAACTGGTGGACAGAAAGAAGAATTTGAGTGACAAGAACATAATATTATCGAAGTGGTCAGAAAGAATTTTTCTCCTAATGAAATTTCGGAATCAACATCAGCTCACGTACGCGCGGATGTAGAAATACCGTGACTTAAGTTTATCGCTCACTGGGTTTTAAACTCTAGATGATGAGCCGAACGTTGAGATTACAACCGATAGCATCTTAACGTGTAAAAAAACGCACATACATACTGATGGATATTCCACTCTCGGTTTGTTGGCTCAACGTTGGTTAAAAATCAGCGCGCGAGATAAAATCGCCCCGGAAAATGCACACCCGTGTCGTGTACCTCGGCTAATAGGGAAATAAATAATTGTTAATAAAACATAATATTATTGTTCATATTATAAAACGTGCAGTTACGCTGCCGACAGTAATTTTATACACGGGTAGATATACGAGTAGTATAGTGGTCTCTAATCATGAAAAATAAAACTAATTTTAAAACTTCCGCCTGCACCGGTCACCAACCCTAAGGTATTTCTTTCCTTCACTCTTTGCATGTTACGATGTTTTTATGATCCTGATTATCTTAACGCTACAATTCTTCAAATATGTATAAATTGCTCCGAAACGATATTTTAGAAAATTTTAACCAAATTATGTAAAACGTACAACAAAATTAAAATATTATCTTATACAAGTAATTAATTAATATCGCCATTAAAGTGCCATTCATACAAGATACTGTTGTGTGATGTTAACGCCGACTGTTGCTGAGAACCAAGGCTGGAGCTGAAACAATGGCCGATGGGTCTTAAGGGCGTAAGGTTCTGGAGTGGCGGCCACGTAATGGAAGACGCAGCGTAGGGCGGCCCCCAACAAGGTGGACCGATGACCTGGTGAAGGTCGCGGGAAGCCGATGGATGTGGGCAGCACAAGACCGGTCATCGTGGAAAGTCTTGAGTGAGGCCTTTGTCCAGCAGTGGACATCTATAGGCAGAAGAAGAAGAAGGCTTGAGCTCTGCCTCGTCTATGGCCTTAGGCTGAGCTGTGGCCGTTTTGATCCACGTAAAACGGCCACGGCATGTTTACGTACGTTGAACTCGTATTTTTTTTAGTATGCTGCATTGCGTCGTTTTGTTGTTATTTTCCCACATTTAAATCCATTTCTTTTTGCTTTCTTATTATAAATCTAACTAGATATCTCTCGTAGGCCATAAATAATAAGCAATAATAAAACGTGACAATGGCGCCGATTCTCTTGTTCGCTAACTAAAGTAATTTTAAGTGCATCTTATTTTTACTTCATTAAGAAAAGAATAGAAGATAACATTTTAGTTTAATGCTGTCAAATTAAGATATTCCTTTGACAGCTTAGACACGATTAAAAACATGTCGACCAAGTTTACGTCAGGAGCGCACTAATTTGACAGATCTAAACTGACATTTTATCTTCTGTCCTTTTCTTATATGGAAAGAAAAAGATGAACTGAACTTTAATTCAGTTTAATTAGTGAACAAGCGGGACCAATGTCAGCTGCCTTTCATTTTATAATTGTGTGGGTACTCAACACCCATTAGCTAGTATTACCAGTTTAAATCCAACCAGGACCCTTTTAGTTTAGCATAATAATTATATTCCGCGATCCAATATTGGTCCCAATATTGGGTTTCCGAACCGCCTATAAATTATAATTTGACGCAACTAAAAGAGGTATGACTTAAACGGGGTTCTTTGAAAATGGAAAATAATTTGAATTAAATATGAATTCAAGCTGAAGAGAGAAATGTTCCGAATGCAAATTCAAATTTGAATGCAAATTCACAGCGCTTTTATATTGCTACTTTGAGAACCGTTTATCAGACTTTAGTAAATGATTATTATGTGAAGTATACCTACCTCAAATGCTTAATAAATACTTTAACGAGCAAAAATAATTAGGTGTTACAGGAACGCTGATGTTTTTCACAGATTTCCTTAACTTGACATTAAAACGTTACATTGAACCTAAGTGAAATAAGCTGGAACAAAGAAACAACAACCATATTCTGTATAAAACAGCTGTCAGTATTGGTGAGCGTATCATTTGAAAACAAATTGTAAGCCAGCATAACTGCAATTACATCAGTGCATAAATAAGATTACTAAGGAGAGGAAAGAAAAAACACCAAAGTGAGTCAGTTGTAATTTCAAATTATTAACGAACTCTCAAACCAAAGACAATACCTTAACTTCCTACTAGTGAGGGGCCAAATAAATATTACTAAAGAACGAATGATTACATAGATTGACCACAGACTATAACATTGACCATAGAAATCCGAGAATTGGACACAAACTTTTTAAGACTTATTCTAAAACATGGAGGATGAAAATATGTATGTGACGCAAAGAAAACAGAAGCAACACAATTTAAACGTAAGCGAGTTTGAATTCGACATGGATATCTCATATCAAAGCTTACCCAACAATAATAATAATGAAAATATAGAAATTGTCGCAAAGAATGATGAAATTAACAAACTTAAATTGGAGCTACAGTCTGCCAACTCAGAAATTGATATTTTGAACTTAGAAAATATTTCTCTAAAGGACAAAATTAGGAAGTATGAAAGCAAAATAAAAATGTTTAAATCGGTAGGGTTACAGGATTCGACTACTTCTTCTGATACAGCGGCAACACCAATAAGGTTCTATTCACCACAATATCAACGTCGATTTAAGGCAGTAACTATGAAAAAAGGATTACCTAGAGCCTCCTCTAGAGAGTTTACCATTGATGCCATAACTTCAATGAATCGAAACAGTACTAAGACTGAGGCACCTATTCATAAGTCGCCAAGAACATACAATATAGATAAGCCTTCAGCCACCGGGGCAGAGAACTTGTCACCTACAAACAGTTACAAGGAACTACAAGTGAGTTTTATCCAACACTCGTCTACATTCAACGCGCAGGAACAAGAAAATGGAGGCATACCCACATCATCGACGGACAGGGAAGTACAGGGAACAGGGATAAACATGTCACTGCCAGCACCTATACAAAATATGAGTACGAAGGTAAGCGTAGAAAATCTACCACGGAATAGACCCTGTAAACAATTACCTCAACAAGTACTGACACCTAAGCATAAAATCGCTATCTTCGCTGATCAGACCGGATACAGGATTAGAGACTTACTACAGAACTTAGTGGGAAATAGTTTTAGTGTAACGTCGGTAATTAAACCTAATGCACCTCTTAGTTACATACTAAGCACTTGTGCAACTATGTGTAAGGACTTCACAAAGTCCGACTTTGTTTTGATAACTGGAGGTATTAGCGACAAAAATCCATTAAATACACACATCAAAAGTGTCTAGGGATCAAGCATTTTTATGCGGATTTCTTGAGATTGAGATGTGGCTTTGTAATAAATTTATGATTTTATAAATTTATATGGATCCTTTTTGGTGCATTTCATAATTTGAATCAGGAACTGTGAATCAAATTCGAGTAAAAGATGAAAATCAGCTGTCAATATTTTCCCTATAAAAACATACAACGCATTGAAGACATTATTAGTGCTACTGTTTCCCTACTACTGATTAAAACCAACGTTATTATGGAGCGGCGACGTCATTTAAGCAGGGAAGAAATGCTCAGAGCCGTGGGAATGATAGAAGCTGGTTCCCGGCAACGTACTGTGGCTTTAGCTCTGAATACAAGTCAGAGTGTTATCAGTCGACTTTGGACACGTTACCGAAGCACTGGTACCGTGGCTGAGCGCCATGGAGGACGGTATCGCTGCACCACACGGAGACAAGACCGATACATTCAAATCTTAACTCGAAGAGCTCCAACAATAACCGCCATGATGTTAGCCGTGAGGCTTCATCACTCTTCAGGGAACTTAATTAGCGACCAAACAGTCAGAAACCGCTTGCATGAAGTGAACCTTCATTCCCGAAGACCGCTACGGGTACCACCTATAGCAATGCACAATCGTAGGATTCGATATCAATGGGCTCTTGAACACAGAAATTGGGCAGAAGAACAATGGCGTTTCGTGTGCTTTTCTGATGAGTCTCGTTTTGGTATGAGACCGGATACAAGACGTATACGACACTGGAGAACCCCTGGACGCCAACAGCGATTAAAATCCTGCCAGGAAGTCCATCCTTATAGTGGTGGAACCATCATGGTATGGGCGGGTATTTGGATCGGCGGAAGAACTGAGTTGATTTGGATCAGAGGCAACCTCAACGCTCAAATTTATGCTGAAACGATTGTATCAGACGTCATCGTTCCTCTACAAGTGCAAATCGGTCCCTTATTTCAGTTAATGCATGATAATGCACGACCGCACACCGCAAGAGTTGTAAGACAGACTCTCGCCGCAGCTAACATCAATGTCCTGCCCTGGCCTGCTCAGTCGCCAGACTTGAACCCGATTGAGCATGCATGGGATATGCTACAGAGAAGAGCTCTGCCGAATATGGAGGGTATCCAGTCGCAAGAAGACCTTTTTTTGTTGTTGCAACGAACATGGGCGGCCATTCCACAGCGTGATTTGGATGAACTCATTTTGAGTATGCCAAACCGATGTTCTTGTGTTGTTAGTGTTCGCGGTAGAAACACGGATTATTAATTGTTTAAGTTACCCAATAAAATTTTAGAGAAAACTGTTATTTCAGTCTTTTTTTCGAACTTTTGTGTTAGTGGTTCAAATGTCAAATATCCCTTTATTAGGAAAATGGCAAATTTCTTTATTAATGCAAAGGTGACTTGGTTTATCGTTACTGTGACAAACGAAAACACTTTATTTGATGAATCCTTAAAGAAAATTTTAATTAATATCAATCAGAAGAAAAGTTATTGCGATGGTAAGCGAAATGGTGTGGGTATAGTTTTAGATAGTAATTTGAAAGAATGTGTAGTGGACGTTAAAAGAGTGAGTGATAGAGTGATAGCTGTTAAAGTGATTGTGGAAAGTATGGTTGTTAATATAGTTAGTGTGTACGCACCCCAGTCAGGGTGTGAGGAAAGTATAAAAGAGAAGTTCTGGAAGGACTTCGATTGTGTGATGATGGATGTGCAAGATAGTGAAGAAGTGTATGTTGGGGGTGACTTTAACGGGCATGTGGGAAAGCAGAAGGATGGGTATGAAAGAGTGCATGGCGGTTGGGGATACGGAGACCGTAACACTGATGGTGAGACACTACTGCAAGCTGCTACGGCCTTTAACCTGGCAATAACAAATACGTGGTTCAAAAAACAAAATGAGCATCTCATAAGCTATAAAAGCGGCCGCCACGCGACACAAATCGATTACTTTTTAGTAAGACGAAACAGTCTTAAAAGTGTCAAAAACTGTAAAGTGCTACCAGGTGAAGACTTAGTCTCACAACATAGACTATTGATAATGGAGGTAAAAGTCAGTGTCTCATCCAGAAAGAACAAGGAACGGCCCTCGCCCAAAACTAGATGGCGTATGATAGAAAAAGAGGAATATGCTAGTGTGTTTAAGAGCCAAGTGGTAGATAAGATGATTGAAATGGGGGATATGGAAGGAAAATCTGTGAATGAATGTTGGAAAGAGATGGCGGACTATATAAGGAGAGTAGCTAAAGATGTGTTTGGAGAATCCAAAGGGAAAGGTGTGATAGAAAAGGATACATGGTGGTGGAATGAAGATGTGCAAAAGATACTCAAAGAAAAGAAAATAGCTTTTAAAGAATGGCAAGGTGTAGAAAACGGGAATGATAGTTTAAAAGAAGACAAGAAGAAGATTTATAATGAATGGAAGAGGAAGGCAAAAAAGGCGGTAGCAGTTTCGAGGGCTAAGGCGCAGGAGAAGTTGTATGACTCACTGGACAGCCCTAGAGGCCAGAAGGAGCTCTACCGGATTACAAAAGCAAGAGAAAGGAGAACGAGAGATATAAGTAATATCAAATGTATGAAAGACGATGCTGGTAAGGTTCTGTCCAGGGATGACGAAATAAAAGAGCGATGGAAGGTTTATTTTGAAAAGCTAATGAACGAAGAGAATAAATGGAGTGGAGTGCTCAAAGAGGTACAAGAGAACATGGGTTTAGTAAGAGAAATTAGCATGGATGAAGTAAGAATAGCAGTTCAAGGTATGAAAAATGGAAAAGCTATGGGCCCAGATGATATACCAGTAGAAGTATGGAAGTGTTTAAAAGGAGATGGATGTATGTGGCTGACTTTATTCTTCAATAAGTTGTTGCATGAAGGAGAGATCCCACAAGAATGGTGCAATAGTTCACTAGTGCCCATCTTTAAGAATAAAGGTGATGTACAGGACTGTAACAACTATCGAGGGATAAAGCTCATGTCACATAGTATGAAGGTATGGGAGAAAGTGATTGAGAAAAGATTGCGAGAGGAGAGTGAGATTACCCCAAACCAGTTTGGGTTTATGCCAGGTCGAGGAACAATGGACGCCACTTTTGCACTCCGCCAAGTGTGCGAGAAGTACAGACGTGCACACAAGAACTTGCACATGGTGTTCATTGATCTGGAGAAAGCATATGATAGGGTACCTCGTGATGTGCTGTGGTGGGCCCTGAAAGAGAAAGGTTTGCCTGGGAAGTATGTAGAGTTAATTCGTGCTATGTACAGTCGATCTCGTACCTACGTCCGGTCGGCTGCTGGCAATACCGACGAGTTCAGTGTGGCGGTAGGCTTGCACCAGGGATCGGCTTTAAGTCCGTACCTCTTCCTGTTGATTATGGACGCTCTTACGTCGGACATCCAGGAGGAGGCACCCTGGTGCATGCTGTTCGCCGATGACATTGTTCTCGTCGGTGAAGATGGACCTGAGATCCAGAGCAGATTGGAGAAATGGCAACAGAAGCTGGAGAATGTTGGCTTGAAAATCAGCAGAACCAAAACCGAATATATGTTCTGCGATTTCGGCGGTCTCTCCACTTCTGGAGCCATAGCGCTTGATGGCGGACTCCTACCAATTTGCTCCGACTTTCGGTATCTCGGTTCACTCGTACAAAGCGATGGCGAAATAGATCGGACGGTTAAGCACAGAATTAACACTGGATGGATGAAATGGCGGCAGGTCACGGGAACAATCTGCGACTCCCGCATTCCCCTTAAACTTAAGGGGAAAATATATAAAACCATGATCCGACCTGCTGTCTTGTATGGATCAGAATGTTGGGCTACGAAAGGGATGAATGAAAGGCAATTGCATGCAGCCGAGATGAGAATGCTAAGAGGGATGTGTGGTGTTACACGAATGGATAGAATAAGAAATGAGTACATAAGAGGAAGTCTGAAAGTGGCACCGGTAGCTGAAAAGTTGTGTGGAAATCGGTTGTCATGGTACGGGCATGTGTTACGGAGAACTGAGGAGAATGTCGTGAGGAGAGTCTTAATTATGAATGTTGATGGCTATAAGAGTAGGGGAAGACCAAAGAAACGATGGATGGAATGTGTGAAGGATGATATGACTAAGAAGGGAGTGACTGCGGAGATGGCTTCTGATAGGGATGCATGGAAGAAAAAGACATGTTGCGCCGACCCCAAATAAATTGGGATAAGGGCAGGAGAATGATGAGGAGAAAAGTTATTGCAAAAATATATGTTGATCCCTAGACACTTTTGATGTGTGTATATTAAGTTCTCTGCATCATACTTTACAAAATATACAAAACACAAACGTCCTTGTCAGTAAGATTTACAAAAATAAATATTTGAATGTATCTAATGTAAATCGTATCTTTAAACTTGTATGTAATAATTGTGAAAATTCTAATTTTATTACACTAGATGACAATCCTAATAATTATATGAGGCCCTTTCTTAAAAAGCTAACGGCATGCAAACTAATTTATAGGGACATATTGAGGTTACAATACAGGATCAACTATCTAAATTATGTTCATAATGTGAATCAAAAGGCAAGGCGGACATTTAAAAATGTTTCTACACAAACAACTTTTAATCCGTTACTCATAGCTAGTGAAACACATACATCTAGGGTGTTTGTGAATTCGTCCGCACAAACAAATATTTCACCCTCAATTACAAATGATTGTGATTTTTTCGAGAATAAAAACGTAATACTAGACGACGTAAGTAATAGCACCCCTTTGACAGATAATAGTTGTATGAAAATTTTTCATCAAAATGTATGTGGAATAAGCAACAAAAAAACTGAACTTGAACTATATATAGAAACTTCGGGTATCTTCGTAGACTATTTATGTATATCAGAACATTTCTTGAATGAGAAATCTGCCAGTGTTTTCTCTATGTCTAATTACAATTTAGTCGCAT
This sequence comes from Sesamia nonagrioides, assembly GCA_017933935.1. Classification (NCBI taxonomy): domain Eukaryota; kingdom Metazoa; phylum Arthropoda; class Insecta; order Lepidoptera; family Noctuidae; genus Sesamia; species Sesamia nonagrioides. The sequence continues at coordinate 250,981 of JADWQK010002013.1, forward strand.
ATAACACAAGGGCAAACAAGAAAAGGGGAGGTAGTCTTATTTTAGCACATGAATTGAAAGAATGCGAAAATGTTGAGTCTATTAGTAAGTTTTACAAAGCTGAGAGTTTCGAAATTTGTGCTGCAAAGGATGTGGCTACAGGTTTGTACATTTGTTGTTGTTACCGTAGTCCCTATGATAATAACTTCGAAAGCTTCATTTCTAGCTTAGAAAATTGATGGAACACTTTGTTGACAAAAACTGTATTATATGTGGGGACTTCAATGTTGACGTACTTGTAGAAAACAAAAAAACTTCTGAGTTTTTGAGTAGCTTGACTTGTTATAACTTTAGGTGTCTTCTAAGAACTCCGACCTTTATCCGAAATAGCTCTCAGTCATGTTTAGATAACATTGTCACAAATGTTGATAGGGACTGCTTAGAGAAGTATTATGTGGATCATAATGGCCTAGCTGATGGTCATGGTGGACTTTTTTGTTATGTGACCCTTGATGAAATCAACAAAAAGTCAAAGGTCTTCGAGTACACAACAATGACTAAAAGATTATTCAATGCAAAAAATAATTCTGTTTTCAAACGAATCATTCTTAACAAATCTTTATCTGATATGGGAATAAATCAGTTTCTAACCCATTTCAACAAAATATTCCAAGATGCTTATCCTAAAAAATCAGTTAGAATAAAGTCAAAAGATAACAATAAAATAAAGTGGGTTACAAAAGGTATTAGAGTGTCAAGTAAAATGAAAAGAGTCCTGTGCTCTGGAACTTTAAATAATGCCAGTATTAAAGATTATAAAGTCAAGTACGTTCGAATTCATAGAAGAGTAATCAGACAAGCCAAAAAGCAAGCTATATCACGTTATTTAAACAGAGCAAAAAATATTGTGAAAGAAACGTGGAAAATAGTGAATGAATATACTAAAAAGAAGAAAAACAAGCAACGTAAAACTCTTATCTTAAATATAGAAAATAAAGTGATCACTGATCCTCAGGATATTGCAAATACATTTATTGACAGTTTCATATTTAAATCTTCAATGGCAAGTAAAGATGAAGACGATGCAATGTCTTTTCTGGGGGATTCGACAAAAAGAGTTGAAAGTGATATCTTTTTCAAAGCAACTACAACAAATGAAATTACAAAGTTGGTAAGTAAAATGGCTAATAAACATTCTTGCGGCTTCGACGACGTGCCGATTTCTATTATAAAGGAGAATATAGAGATATTAGCTTTTCCTCTTTCTAAATTCTACAATAAATGTATGGAAGTCGCAATCTTTCCTGACCAGCTGAAATTGGCCAAAGTGATTCCGATATACAAAAAGGGCAGTAAGACCGATCCGAAAAATTATCGCCCCATATCCTTATTACCCACCCTATCAAAACTCTTTGAACAAATTCTTAAAGCTAGACTAATGGTACATTTAGGTAGTAACAAAATTATTAATCTAAGACAATTCGGGTCAAAAAGGCGTTGGTACCTCGGATGCTATGAACACTTTAACAAGTGACATCCTTAGTAAATTGAATGATAAAATGAAAGTAGCTGGATTATTTGTTGACCTCAGTTCCGCTTTTGACACTATAGATTATGAACTCCTACTTACTAAACTCGAATATTATGGTATAAGAGGTAAGCCATTACAACTTATGACATCCTACTTACAGAATAGACGAATGTATGTTGAAATCAAAAGCTTAGATGAGAACAATCACGAGGTGATATACAAGTCTAAAATGGTATATTCAAAACGTGGTGTACCCCAGGGTTCAATTTTAGGACCTATATTATATATCATTTTTACAAATGACTTACTCAACTTCATGAATAAAACTCAGCCGAACGACAAACTTGTTGTTTTCGCAGATGACACAAACATAATAGTTGGTGCTAAAGACATAGAAAAATTGACATTAAATACTAATATAATTATAGAAAAACTTTGCAAATGGTTTAGAGCCAACAAATTATTGCTAAATACGGATAAGACGAATCTCATATTATTTAAGACCACGACTCGTTATAATGACAACTTAGATGTACACATAAATGGAGACAAGATTAAAGTAGTGGATAATGTTAAATTCTTAGGGATTAATATAGATTCCCTTTTAAATTGGAAACCGGAGCTTGCTGTTATTGCATCATCCATATCGTCCGCATGTTACGCACTCAGGAGCCTTAGGGATGATTTAAATGTGCAACAGTTAAAGGTTATATATTATGCGCTGGTAGAGTCTAGGATAAGGTATAGCATCACACTCTGGGGATACAGCTACAGTTATAACTGGCGAAGAGCGTTTATTCTGCAGAAACGAGCCATAAGGACAATAGTTAAAATTTCACAGCATGTCTCATGCAGGGACTATTTTAAAAAATTGGGTATTTTAACGGTACCTAGCTTATATGTACTGGTTCTCTTAAGTTATTTTACAAAATATCTACATGAGTTTGAATCGCTAGAAGAACGTAATATTAGAGAGAGCACGAGAAGAAAAACTTTCAAACAACAAATAGCACCAAAATTAAATATAGTAGAGCATTGCTGGAAGTATCAAGCTGTAGAAATATTCAATGCCTTGCCTTCCGAGCTAAAGATCCTGATTTATAACACTCACTCATTTAAAATAAAATTAAAAGCCTTTTTAATAGAAAAATGTTTGTACAGTATATCTGAGCTGATGTCACAAAGTAATGGATGAATAGTTTTTATTTTTTTCTTTCTGATTCTGGAATTGTTTGACATTAAACTGTTTGGCATTATGTTGTAAATTGTTTTGACATTATTGACATTATATTTGGACATTGGTACCTAAGATATTTGCAACTTTTGACATTCGATTGGAAATTGTTTTTGACTTGTGTGGTTGTGTTTGATTTTGGTTAAGATTATATTTAAACTGTTTGGCACCATAAATAAATTTCCCCTATAATGTATAAAATCTCTTGTTATAAAATTCTGAGTTCTTTATATTTGTGTATAGGTCGCATATTAGATTAGACATTCGACACAATGTAAATTGTTTTTAAGAATGAAATAAATGATGAATGATGATGAACGAGATTGAGCCTAAATTTAAACAAAAATATTTAAGTAGGTATAACAATTAGCCTTCTGGGAAGTGTTCAATCGGGTTTCGAATGTTCTCGGGTCGGGAATTTACTTTGTAATACCCTTCAGTAAGTAGGTACCAGTCAACTAAAATGCTGTGTTCAAATGCTAATTACAAACATGGCACTTGATTAAAATTTATAGGTAATTTTTACATCATTTCTTTTATATTTTCTTCATATTTATGCACCTACCAAGTTAGTTTCTTTTTTATTTTGGCACATTCATATGCAAACATTATAACTATACAGTTGATTCTCTATAATAAACTATTATGTTATCATTGACTTTTATGTATACTAAATACATGATTGATCTATCCACTTATACGGATTTGGAACCTTAAACAAACCATCTATTACCGATACTTTTGACTGAATATACATACATATAAGATACAAAGACAAAATATTATACATATAAGATGAATAACGCGTTCTCGTCACTAAGCAATGGGGAAGAAAACTGACAAATCTTGCCACTAGAGGCGCTGATATCGTTTGACCCAAATAAACTATCAAAACCCATTGTAAATTGTTCGAGTTTAAGTTGTTTATAAAGATGTAAAAAATATGCCGCGTTGTGTAGCAATTGGTTGCAATAATAATGGAAATCGCTCTTTCCCTAAAGATATGCATTTCAATTTAGAATAGAATATATAAATAGACTTCAATAAGGATTATGTTGATGTCTCTATAGCTTTTTGGGGGTGTTTATTCAAATTTTTTCTCTTGAATTTCTTCTTCTTGAAGAAAAAGTTAAAACTCCGGTCATACGATTCAAATCTGAAAAATAATTTTAGGTTACTAGTGTTGAAGAATTTCAAAATATGTCAATAATAAGTACATTAATATTGACTTAAATATAACTAAAGAAACATTAAACCTAATACAAAATTAATGCAACTTAAAACACTAACTTGCCTGGTAATTAGATCAGCTTTTCGTCCTTTTACTGAAGTTCCTCTAGACTTTAACCCCTGTTTTAACTTAGAAACAGTTCATGTACAATACATTGCTCTGCTTTACTTAAAAAACCTCGTCAAACACAAAAAAAAAAAAAACTCAACGTAACCATGATACGACTTCGACAACAATTAGCTTTGCGTTTTCTTCCCCATTGACCCTATCGATCTATACCCTAATGTATACAGAAGATATAAAGAAAGAAAGAAAGAAAGAAAATCATCATCAATCAAATATCAATCTAAATCATATTAAAGAATATTGCTTTAATAGAGGTATGTTGGAACACTTCTGCCCAACAACGTAAATAACGCGATGACTGTCGTTGAACTGTGAACCAGACATTCATACTGATTGTGTGAAACGCAATCAGTACTCTAATTACCTAACACATTATTACAATCAGTTGGAATCGTTTTGAGGTTATTTCTCTTCCATTGTTCCATTTGTTTGAAAATCTATCTGCTCAATAACGTATACAAGATAAAATTTTATCTAGTGCGCAAACTTTGTCAACTTATAGCTAAATAAGCTAAAAATATTATTACTTTGGTATGTTTTAGTATATAAAAAAAATAGTTATTGATAACGAAAGATGTTTGTTTATTATGAAATCGATGTTATGGTCACCGCACGCGGTCCCATTCATGTTCGGTGGAGTGGGGACGGCGGGAACATCACAGGACACCGCGCTCCCGCGCCGGCCGCATGTTCACTACGCGGCCATATGCTACTACTACGATATTGATATGAATAATTGGTGTCTCTCATTTGCTGATTTTAGGGCGGACAAAAACATAATTTTTATTTTAAACTAATAATGCAGATTTGTTCTGTTATTAATTCTGAGCCATCCATTTGTTTTTGCGCACTCGAAAAAAAGTTTCCCTGTATAAAGCAATGAATGTTGTTAAACTGTCAAAATGAAACTCATTGCTACTGATAATGTGTTACGCAATTACCCTACAGATTGGTAAACTAACACATGGGAACTTGTCATATTACCAAGTGACACAGTCACCAATATACGTTACAACAACAACAAAAACAAAAATCCCAAATGTTAAATTTCCACTCACGTCAACCGACGCTCCCGGCAGTGGAAACACCATTGTGGGCGGCATCTCCCGCGGCACATATCTGTAGAACTCGGTCTCTGCCTTATACCACCTGATGGAGTAGAGAGCAGCATCTTCCAGATCGTAGGAACAGCGCAGGACGGCTGACTGACCCTCGCCGGAAAGAACCGCACGGGGCACAGAGATGGAGAGGTTGCGGAGGGACCAGACGCCACCTGTGGACGAAGAGAGAGGAGTTAGATGATGTGGTTTTATCAAGATTCTGTTGGCTGAAGAAGTAATAATTTGGATGTCTTTTATATATTTTTTTATAAACTAGTGCTTGACCGCAATCCCGCCTGATGGTAAGCAGTGATGTAATCGTTGATGGTAAAGCGCGCTAGTTTATTAAGAGACTTGAAGACACTTAAATTGTAGCCCGACGGTAACACCACCGCTGGCAAATTGTTACAGTCCCCCGACTTTACGTTTATATGAATTGTTGTGCCATGCACTGTGTTGCATGTGTCCTTCTAGTTAACATACATACTATTAATTGTGTTGATATCCTCAGTAAACATTTAGTTGTATCGTCACTTGTAATATTATTTCCATTTCAGTCACCCATGACGCTGACATTGTTGTTATACTAATTTCTGATGAAAGTGCAATCTGGTGGAAGTGATAATACTAACTAGAACCAATAACTACTTAGAAGATAAATATTTACTGTAACGCCTGTAATCTATTTCGTTCACAAGTAATATTCAAGTAATCCCTAATACCAATTTCCTTTCGCAAAATAAAAAAAAAACACAGTCAATAATATCACGAAAAATCAGGTAATGATCATATAATATTCCCCATAAGCTCGAGGGAACCGACCTAAAAATATTATCCGTACAAACACAAGTAACTCTTCAGGGAATTCTTCTCCAAATACATTTTGCTCTACATTAAAACATTTTCTGTTACACACAGGGTAATAAATTACTTTTTTCTTTATAGACTCTTACTAAGATCCAATAATTGGTCCTTAATTTTTTCTATTGTACTATATATTTGTCTATTTGTTTTCGTAATGGACGAAGAAAAATATGTTTTATTACAGCTAAGTAGTCTGTTGTTAGTATTTTATTAGTATCTACAATAGTAACGAAACTGTGTTAGAAAAACAATTGATATCCATTATCTTGAACATTGTCTTTCATATGTAAACATAAATATTTATTTAGGCTGGTACTGATGTGGTACACCTATTGAACACACCTTTTGTTTGAGGGGATAAGCAGAATTGGCTTAAGTTATGACACACACAAACATACACACACACACGCTACACACATACTATTACTAATTCACTTATTTGTTTGATGGTCGCTTACACTTCAGTATAAATCATAACCAAAACGAAACAATATTTTCAATAGGTTTGTACAATTTAAAAATAAATAATAGATCAAGAAGACGTTCTTATAGAACTAACTTGGGTAAGTTTAGTTCTTAACGACTCCATGGGACTAGTGAGATATAGACAAATTCGATGGAAGCATTTAGAACTAAATTCCACGTAAATCTTTCCACCTCAACGTTAAAGGCCTTGTGATTTTTACGCACAAAGGTTTACTAAAGGATTTGAGACCCAGGAGCGAGTTGGAAACAATATTAGTATCGTGGCACCGCCGCGCCGTGTGGATATCTCCCTGGGGGCAGGTCAAGCGGCTTCTAGGGTTGACGAAAGGTCTTTTTCTTACTCCATGCTTGCAGTCTTGGTCATTTTCTTTGAGATATTATGGCGTTACAATTAAGTTGTTACTCGGATTTCTTATAAAATTTGGTCTCTGAAAGATGACACTTTCTCTGATCCAAGGGCTGGAAGTTACCATTCAATATAATAATATGCATATTACAACTGTACATTGAGAGTAATTTTATTTATTTCCTTGATTTCCTAACAAATTGCAATTCTATAACAAACATAATTATCTCGAACCCTTTTAAACTTCCTGTATTCATTCAACAACACAGCTTTTTACCCGATACCCTTACCACACTTCTCTTAATCCGGGCCCTAAACCTACCTTTAAACAATTTTGGCGAGCATCATATTTCTGGAAACCCTAACCCACAAGGGTCTCAGCTGGAGGGAACGCGGTCACTAATCACCAACACCATGGAGCAAGCGAGGGCAGAAGGTTCAGTGACGGGCGGGACAGACGTCCATCAAGTGTCGTTATAGCAGCCGTAGAAAAAAAGAGACCCTTTCAATTATAAAAGACTAGTTTTCCGCCCGCGGCTTCGCCCGCGTGGAGTTCGGTTATATCGCGCTTTTTAGATTTCCCTCGGGAACATAATTTTTTTCCGGGATAAAAAGTAGCCTATATTCTTTCTCAGGGTCTAAAGATTGTCTGTGCCAAATTTAATCAAAATCGGTTGAGAGGTTTAAGCGGGAAAGCGTAACAGACAGACAGACAGACAGACAGACAGAGTTACTTTCGCATTTATAATATTAGTATGGATGATGGCAGACACCTGCTGCTGTATTTTGAAATGTTACAGAACTAAAAAATGGTCTAACTAATATAACTGCAACGACTAATTAACTTATAATGATTGATGTGTCGACTGTTTCTATCAAACTATTTATATTCGAATGATTAATAGATAATATGAAACCAAAACTTTATCAGAGTTGTTTTATTTTTATTTTTGTGTGTTGTCGTTCTATTTCGTCCATTGTTATCATCACTTTTCTTTTTTTAATATTTTTCTCAATTCTGTTTTCTAATCTCTTTCATACTCTAAATTACAGGTCAGCTCCTCATCAATTCTGGTTTGAACTAAAGTAGAAATACAATTAACATATACAGGCCTTCTGCATCTATCTACATAACGTCTGCCAACACCTGTGTTTGCTTGTCACGGTTCACCCTTTGGACAGGCTAAGATAACACATTGTTTGAACGTTAGAGAGATTGTTATGATTTCAGCCTGATACATTGCTGGTATTGTTCAGTGATTGCATTGTGGACAGCCTGGTGAGGTCGTAATGTAGTTACAGTTCAATTGAATGCGATGAAGACGTTATGCAGATTTATTGAATTACAGTCGGGTGGATTCGTCAATTTTCGGGATGATTTGGTTACGATTGTGGTTGGTTTACTTTGGTACAATCAGTGAAATGTGTCATGATATTTTGACCAAATTGTTTCCAAATTATAGTTGATGAATATCACACTTAATGTAGATGTTTTTTTTTTCTCATTGTAATTTTTACATTATATTTTTTTGAAATTCATCCTTTGGTCTTGATTTAGTTGATAACTAAAGTCACAGTGTAGAGTATAAATTACAATCATTTTCTAGAAGAAAATATATTATTCCCAACACGAGAAGCAAATATTTTCAAAACTAACAAACATTCGCAAAATTCCAGCTTATCTATTCAAATTAGACCCACAAAGTGTTCCAATCTCCTGACCGAAAAACCATAATGCCATCAAGGTGAAACAAAATTCCATCCCTTCTTTACTTTAGAACAAAGACAATTACAGAAGTTGGCCGCAATCTAGATAATTTCCCAAACAATCAATTAAGGTGTGGGTATGCATAATCCTATGGTCATTATGGGTTGTGTGTTCACAGCTGGGAAAACAACACTCGGTCTTGCGGTGGGGCGAACCCTTGAGAGGATGTGTGTTATCTCGATGGGATATCTAATCACTAATTGATGGGATTTTATTGCGAGTTTAAAGTATGGTGTATTAAACCGATAGATTTTGTTGGAAGTGGGTGATGTGGCATAAGTATATGTATAATAATGAATCATTTATTCTTTGGAGTTGTGATGGTGTTATATATTTAGGTTGTCATTATGTCCTTATTCAACATCTTTGCATTATAGGAATACTGGTTCCTAAAATACAGACTGTTGTCCTAGTTTAGGAGGCATTAGTTCGCCTTTTAAAGTGACTCTCTGTATTATAGTTTTTAATCCTGTGTACTTACATATGTTTTTAAAAGGTTTTTTTTTTATTAATATGGAAGGATTCTAATTTTTCTATGAGGATGAGTGAACTTTACAGCTAAGGCTAAGACTGTAAAATTCACTCATACTTCTTCTCTTATATATATTAACTGTATTACTACTCTTATATTTATCAGATCTATGAGCAAAAGCTCATAGATCTATATAATATTCACTTGTTAGTTCAAAGAAGTCTTATGAAGGTTTTATCATTGTTTGAGTTATGACTAGTTTTTAACCAAAACTAACTACATTTTCCAAAATATAGTGCATGTCACACATATGCTTATAAGCTCCAACTTCTTATAACACATTCATGAGTCTGTCCAGCCCATTTATGCTAAACCCACTAAAAGGGTGGTCCATTATGATTATAGAAGGTCTACATCGCTCAGAATATCATAAATTAATTATAATGAAGGCCGGTATCCTGTGCAGCACCCCGTTATACTGAACTGAAGACAACTTCAGTTCAGTGCTAGCTTATGATATAAACGTGGATAGTTTCATCCCTTTCATGTCCTGTTACCTGATAAAACAAGGGAGAGATATAGAACAAGTTGAAAAGGTTATTGAATTGCCAGAACATTTAACTATTAAGACAGTCCCAAAAAGGTCCCACCGAATATTTTGAAAGGTTACATCCAATCCAACTCTAAGGTCTTAAAAGTGCCCGAAAACTGTTAACTAAAATCTCATAATAAAACCTTGATATAATTTAACCGTAAATGTGTTTCATACCAACTTGTGAATGAAACTGCGTCGAAACTCGGCCCATTTGAATGTTGAAACTTTTCGTCACTGTATTAACGACGGTTGTAACTGTATGCTAAAATGTAATGAGAAGCCAAATTGGTGTTGATATCCTGCTTTCAGAGTTTTGGTAGGAGCGGTATCTCTGAAAATACATTTAGGATTTTTTTTTATACATGACGACGTCAGCGACGGCGGAGCGGTAGGGTCGTCACCATCTCGGTGCGGTGGTAAGGGCTTCCTTTTCGTAGGTGAAATTTTGAATAAAAGCATGAAGTGTGAATATACCCTCCAATCTTGACAATAATAATTTAAAAAAACCGACGGTTTCGCCCCGGGAAGTGCCCTGGTCCGCGTCTCAATCTGAAGTGACCGTTCGATAATCTCCACTTTCCAAAACTCTATTCATGCCGCCATTACAAATTAACGTCCCAGCGTTTGTCCCACTACTACATAAATCAAATGGGCAACTTTTATTAAAATAATATCGTTATGCACGACATACATATTTAGGAGTAGTGGTGGCCGAGTGGTATCTTCTTAGACTTCTGAGTTGTAGGTCGTGGGTTTATTAACTTAATCCAGGCATGGTAACTTCGTCACCACTTCGGTGAAAGAAAACATCATGAGAAACGGTGTCTTTACGATATTTTTCCAATGTTTCCAGTTATAGGACCAACGATTGGAAAACATGTGATATTCACCAATCCGCCAATCTATACTAATATATAAAGCTGAAGAGTTTGTTTGTTTGTTTGTGCGCGCTAATCTCAGGAACTACTGGTCCGATTTGAAAAATTCTTTTAGCATTGGATAGCCCATTAATCCAGGAATGCTATATACATCATGCTGCGACCAATAGGAGCGGAGCTAACTCTATGCGAACGAAGTCGCTGGCGGCCGCTGGTAATTTATAAAAAAAAGGTATATTCGGTTAGTACTACAAAATCTTAAGCCTGTTAGTAGTAATAAAAAGTAAGACAATATTTAATTATGGCGTTCAAAATTTGTTGCTTCTTAGTCTAATCTATACTAATATATAAAGCTGAAGAGTTTGTTTGTTTGAGCGCGCTAATCTCAGGAACTCCCGATCCGATGGTCCGATTTGTAAAAATATTTTTGCGTTGGATAGCTTATTAATCCAGGAAGGCTTTAGGCTATATAACATCACGCTGCGATCAATAGGAGCGGAGCATATAAAAAGAACTTGCCGAAACCTACGCGGGTGAAACCGCGAGACGCAGCTAGTTATCTATAAATATAAATCATAATCATCTAAATATCAAAAATACAATAGTCATATAAATATCTGATAATCTAAAAATAAAACAAACAATATGCGATCCAACTTTACATCCCACCGCCATTCTCATTCGACGATGATTATCTAAATATAATACTTTTATAAACATTCTTAACTTATAGAGAACCGAAAATACCTTGTGAGCAGCAAACGGCTATATCACGTAGAACAACCTTTGATCGAAACCTCAAGCAGATCTATGGGGGCACAAAAGAAACCAATCAAATCCTTATAATATTCACACACTGTAGGGACTCACCCACTGGGGGTAAGGATTTTGTTGGCTTAATGACTTAATTATCATCAAAATTTTTACCGTCCCACTGCTGGGCACAGGCCTTCTCTCAGGGAAGGGGTTGAGCGTAATCACCACGCTTGCTCAATGCGGGTTGGCGATTTCGGACTTAAATTCCAGGTTTTCTCAAGATGTTTTCCTTCACCTTCTAATCAGTCATTGGTGTCTAAGATATACTTAAAAAGTACACATAACTTAAAAAGTTACATTGGTAATTGCCTGACCTGGAATCGTACCCGCACACTCATACTTGAGAGGCTGTGTATTTAAAAAAAAAGGTTTATAAATGACTTAAATCATGAACCATTTAAAACATAAAGATAACTTGTATGAATTCTATAAGCACATATCTTTTATATATTACTAGCTTTCCGCCCGCGCGTGGAGTTTTTTTTTTTTTTTTACTGCTACCTCCAACGCGGTTGAGTCGGAGCCTATTCTTTACAGTTTTCCATTCGTTCCAGTTCTCGCGTTTATTCCTCTCGTACTTTTATGCTTCATACATGGTCTTTCTTCCATTTATCCTCATTCATTGCTTACATGGGTGGGGTGCCCAACTATAAACTTCTAACTATTCTAATAATTCCATTATTATTATTATTATTATTTATTTATTTTTTAGATCTATTTATCATATTTATTTATTTATTTATATTCTTATAGATCTATGTATTTCCTTCGTTTTTAGGGGTAGGTATAGTAAAACAGGCAGACAAGGTTTTATTTTCGAGAAGGGAACATTTACAATTTAGCCTTATATCTATTTACAATACTTTAAGTCTCTTATTTATATATAATTGTTACAAAAAAATGTTTTATTTTTAAATTTACATCTATTGATAACCATATCTATTTAGGGTTTTTTCTATATACACTTATGTTGTTACAGAGTTCTTATTTTCTACGGAGATTTCAGTGAGCGGTTTTGATTTTACTCCCATTTTATTTATCTTATATCTTTATTATAATATCTGAAACTATTTACTCTAGCTTATTTCTATTATTTACCTTAATATTCAATACTATGATTTTATTATTTTATTGGTGACCTTATCGTTACACATATTGTTAAAATTAAATTTAGGCAAAACGATTCTTATTTACAGTTTAAACCTTAACATTAATATTTTAAAGTCTAATTTTAATGCTTATCACTAATATTTACCATAATATTGTGTAAACATTCTTACTTATACAGTTTTATTTCTTTTTATTACTTTTGTACAAATTTTTACGCAATATTCTATGAAGGTCTCTCTATTTTTACTCGCAATTATTTGCCACACATTATTGGTATCAATTTTTGTGTTGAGTACATGCTCTATCTCCAGTCTCTCTCTGTCGAAGATGGGACAACTGAACAATATATGTGGCACCGTTTCATCAGACGCTGGATCGCAGATGCACGAAGGGCTCTCTTTACACCTGAAGCGGCTCAGGTATGCCGAGAACCCACCGTGACCCGTCATGATCTGAGTGACAATGTTGTCAACTTTGCACTTCCTTATCACCCTGTATGCCGCCACCGCATCGGGGAAAAACAGCTTAGTCACTGTAGCTGTTTCAGCAGAACTATACCTTCTTCCCCATTCGTCGAGGGTTTCTGTACGGATGCAGCGCCTGACATACGACATCGGACACAAGTCGTAGTCATGCTTACGCTTGGAACCTTCAGCGGCAGCCTTAGCTAATTCATCGGCCCTCTCGTTACCCGCTAGTCCCATATGAGCCTTGATCCAAAACAAGGTGACGGCCTTATTTTGGACGGACAAAGATCTCATGTTTGCCCTTGTTTCCACTGCTAGTGGGTGGTGTCGGTCGTGGTTTTGAATAGTTTGGAGGGCCGCCATGGAGTCGCTGAAGATTCCAAACGTTTGCGCGCTATGCTTTAACATTTCCCTTGTTGCGACGCATATCGCCAGAAGTTCAGCCTGATAGACGGTTGCGTAGTTTGGGAGGGTCAGTTTACGGGCTTTGGTTTCGGCGTCGCCGTTCCATATGGATAGTGCCGCCCCCACCTTGCCCCCGATCTTGCTCCCATCCGTAAAGATACGAACCTGAAGTTCGTTCTGTGCATCGAGTTGCTCTTGGTTTGCCAGGCTTACCACTTCTATCGAAACGCGCTCCGCGGGGTGCGGTGCCTCCATTGCCGAAACAGTCTGCTCCACCTCCCTGTCGACTAGTGCCGGTTGAGGCACTCCTCTCCTGGCTTCGTAAAGTGACGCCGCTTCGCGGACGCGAAGATCGAGAGGCAGTATGCCCGCCAACACCGTCGCGGAGTTTAGAGACACCGTTTTATATGCCTTGCATATCTTTTGTGCAATACCGCGCTGGACTACTCCTAACTTCTTTATAACACCCAGCTTATTAGCCGCCGGGGCCCATACGCTGGCCGCGTACAGGATGATTGGTTCCACGGTGGCCACATATATTGTTCTTAAGACTTCTGGGTGGAGACCCCAGCTAGTTTTCGCCGCCCTGGTTAGTTGGTTATGGATTCCTATCGCCTTTTTGCATACGTTTGCGACATGAGTGTTGAACGTCAACTTGTCGTCGATGGTGACACCCAGGATTTTGACCTCTTTGGACATGCCAATGTCGATTCCGCCCATGCTCAGACGTGGGGTGTCATATTTTAGTTTGCGAGTGATGGTAGTCGCGTTTGTTTTGTGCGGAGCAAATTTTAATTTATTCTCTAGTCCCCACGCCCGAACATGCTCGAGAGCGGCATTGGCACGCCCTTGGATCTCCAACGATGTGTCACCATCGAAGACGAGCACCACATCGTCAGCAAAGGCCTGGCAATAGTCATCCCTGGCTTCAAGGCTCTTTAGTAGCGGGTCTAGCAACAGGTTCCAGAATATTGGTCCCCCTATAGAACCCTGGACACAACCCTTACTTGTAACCCTGTTGAACTCCTCACCCGCGTATCTGACTCTGACCTGTCTGTCTTTGAGATAGCTGTCGATGACCCTCCTCAAGCCAATTGGACACTTTTCCTCAGCCAGACGGACTCTAATGGCTGGCCACCATGCACTGTCGAAGGCTCCCTCTATGTCTAATGATATCATGACTATTATTTTCTTTAGTTCCAGCTTGCTGCGTATATGCTGCATCAGGGTATAGAGAGAGTCCTCCGTGCTTCTCTGGGGCATGAATCCGTACTGGCGAGTACTCATCCTTGGGATCAAATGGTACTTGAGACGGGTCACCAACATCTTCTCAAATATTTTGCCGAGTATTGGCAAAAGGCCGATTGGTCTGTACGCCTTGGGAGCGCTGTAGGCGTGGAGTTCGGTTATATCGCGCGTTTTAGATTTCCCTCGGGAATATCAAATTTTTCCGGGATAAAATGTAGCCTATGTTCTTTCTCAGGGTCTAAAGATTGTCTGTTTTAAATTTCATCAAAATCGGTTGAGAAGTTTAAGCGGGAAAGCGTAACAGACAGACAGACAGACAGACAGAGTTACTTTCACATTTATAATATTAGTATGGATTGCAAAAATAACGTCCATTTTCAATTAAAATTTCATTTGGAAGCCTATAAAATCTCAGTACACCACACAAGAAGCCTTTTAAAAAACAGTCCACCAAAAGCAGATCTTCCAACAAATTAACCTCACCCCATACGCGGGGCTCATCAAATTGCGCGTTCAGTTGAAGCTAATGAACGTAATAAATGTTCGAGAGTGTTCGTGCGAGCGGCGATGTATAGCGTACATTGAGATAATGACCGCGCCTCCTCGGCAATAACTGGATGGCTTGGTAATAGTACTATATGTCTCGCGAGCGGAATTGACACGCGGATATTTCAGGGAGAAAATGTTCGCTCACTAGTTAGAGGAACAATGAAACGTTTTCTCGTTTTTTGTTTGGTTTATTTTTGTGCTCTAGCGATGGGGAAAATAAATAGCAATGGATTTGGATAATTGGTGGAGGTTGTTGGGGGCTGGGAGGAGGTACGAGATTTGAATTTCGGGAAAACGGCTTTGATTTCCAAAAAAAGGAGGAAGTTCTCAATTTGGATGTTTATGTTTATTTTCAAGTAATGTTGACAGTTAGGCTGAGTTATTCTGGTGTGATCTTTGGGCCAGTTTGCTAAAGAAAATTTTCTGCTAAAACCGTTCTTGGTCGGTACTATTTTCGATGGGTATTTAGTTTGTTTTTTTTATGTCATCGTTTTACTGGAATCATCGTCATCAGCCTACAGCCACAACTGGACATAGGCTTCTATACCTCTCGTCCAGTTGGCACAAGACACCCAGATCTTTGCTCCACCTGACCTGGCGGCGTACCTTATGTTTGTCGATTCGCGGCTCCACTTTGTACCTCGTGTTCTTTGTTCCTCCGGCTACTTTGCCCTTGAAACCAAATGTAAAAAAAAAAACATTTCCATATACATCTTCAATAACAACAATATCTCCCGGATCACCTACTCACCCCATTCCGATTGCGTGCTTAGACTCGGAACATTTCGGAACACGTCGTGCCTCGGAAATGAACTCGTGTGAATAAAGCTGGCGACACGTTTGCACACCCCTCGGCGACGCGACGTCGATTAGACTTCACACGCTTGTTAAGCCGTTCTTAGTGTGTTTTGAGAAGGTACCTCGTTCCTTTTGTAGAATCGTGGGCTTGTTATGAGGATTGATTGCTTTCAGTTGTTATTTTGTAGGGAAATATGGCTGATTTTGATAGCCTCCGTGGCGTAGCAGTAGGAAACGCGGCCGCTGAGCAAGGAGGAGCGGGTTCGATCCCCGCGCAGTGCAAATGTTTGTATGTATGAATATAAATATTTGCACTGGCCTGGTTGTGCCTCTGAAAGCATGTAAAGCCGTTGGTCCTGGTTGCCGTACGGACATCTAATGGAAGTCGTTACGGGTTGTTGGAGCCCTCAAAAGTACTACAATTGGTCTAACTGCAAGGCTTTGAAATCGCCTTCGGGTTGTGAAGGTCAGACGGCAGTCGCTTCACGGAAAATATTGAAGTTTAGCCAAAATCAGCAGTTAGTCTAGTAAAGCGGACCCCTGACTCCAAAACTGAAAAAGCTCCGGATGCGACTGGGATTAATGCTGAGATGATGATTGTTGATTTTTAACGATACAGGAATAAGAAAATCGAACGTCAATGTCGTTAAAAGTAAAACCTTCCTATTTAATATTATTATGCATACCTGATGTTTGGCCTACCTAAGTCGCTATTACAGTGCCAAAACATAAATAGATTGGGTAGGTATACATAATATTCATTAAGTCGCGTACAGAGAACACTACACCAATTTATTTTTTCCACATAATTAATTTGACATATCCAATTATTTTGATAAAGTATACAAAATATAACAATACAACGTAACACGTGAACCTGAACCTACTGTAGAGTGTCAGTATTCGTCATAAATTGGGTCACAGAGGTCAGGAGCGGGTTGTTTTCCGAAAAATACTGACAAGTATTAAGTTAGTGGAACTTTATTACATCAGAACAAAACGAGTCTGATCCTAACAGTGTCCCATTGTTATCAGACAAAGCTTTAAGTGGTCTGTCATCTATGTAGAGTTCGGGCACCAACCTGTCAACTTTTAATTGCGATATTTTAGTAAAAAAAAACCGGCGAAGTGCGTGTCGGACTCACGCACAAAGGGTTCCGTACCATTGATTTATGAAATTAAAGGATTTAAGTTATTTGTATGAAGATTACGCGGTAATAAGCGGTTTAAGATTTACGAGGTATTACAAAAAAACTACTTACTAGATCTCGTTCAAAAAAATTTTCGTTGGTAGTTTTTATAGTAATGTACATAATATGTTTTTTTTTAGATTTTTTATTGGAGTGTATTGGAGTTTACTCCTTAAGAATCGATTTTCATATATAAGGCGCCCGGTATGAGAAAAATCCGAGGCGTAAAACCTACTAACGTGTAACGAATTTTAAGCGTTACTATTTTACGGCGCTCCTTTGGTGCGCAACTTTCCAATCTAAAAAAGTGGCATAATTATCTTTTTACAACTATATTTTGTTAGTTATTAAGATAATGTTATATTTAAAAAAAAATAATTATAATATTTAAAAAAAAATGTTTATAAAAAAAAAAATATTTACAACTTTCTTAAAATTGGTTAAAATTTTCATAAATATGCATTTATATTTTTTTTAATTTTTTATGATTTATTTTATAAATAATTTTTAAAATAATAATAATAATATTTTTTTTAAATTATTTTTTTTTTTTTCTTTTTTTTGTCGTACTTAAGGAATAAACTCCAGTCGTGCGTCGGAGCTAACTCACACATTTTTTTTTTCTTATTTTAGAAGTTAGAGGGGAGATCATACAAATATTTGTTCCGCACGGAATTTGAATGCGCGACACACAGCGCAGCAGTCAACCGCTTAAGCGGCAGCCATGCCGAGTTTGCTAGAGAAACTCCACAGCTGTTCAAAAATTTCAGTGTAAAAACTATTCAGGTCAACGAGCACGTAGCGAACTTATTTCAATCACTGTTTATTTGCTTTTTGTTATGGTCGTTTGATTTCAATACAAATCATGTCTTAGAAACTACATGCAAAAGCGAATACTACACTGAAATTATTAATGCTGATCCCTATAATATGGAAAACTATAGTTACAATAAAATATATGTTGTTTTCTAATAAACTAGTATTTTGTTTAGGTATCGTCGAGTGGTGGAATTAACAGTTTCGCTAAGTAATAGTAATTGGGGTGTAGAAGGATGATGACATCTAGTTTAAATATCAACACCATCACGTGTGTGGTGACGTCATCAGTTTAGTTTACTTGGACTCATTTTCTCATAATTTTATCAAAACAATAACTTTGATTAGCTAGTAATTTAATATTTCTCATAATGACAGATTCCTCATAATGAGAGATTTCCGGTTCCGGTCGTTGATTTGAGTAGACGAACGTCAACAGTCTCCGTGAATATTTAATAAAACTCTGTGCAAAACAAGTGTAATCAACCGTGTTTCTAACTAAAACTGTTGAAAAAAGTATAAACAGAGTTAATCAGCTGCAAAAACCAGTGGAAAACTACATTATGTGGAAATTGTGCAGCAAAATTTATTGAAATATAACCTAAAAATCTGCAAAACCATTGAAGTGAAGTTAGCAATTAATACAAATCATAGCTGTCAAGTACTATTAATATCAGTGTTGCCAGACAAATCTCAGTGATACCAACTAAAATCTTGTGTGGCCGACTAAAATCTTGTGTTGCCAACCAGAATCGAGGGCTGCCAACTAAAACACAGTGTTGCCATAACAAAAAAGAACCCATAAAATGGAAGAAATAAATATGGATAAGCTGATATCAATATTAGACAAGAAACTAAGCGACCAAGCTCTCCTTATAACAACTTCTGTAACAAAAAATGTTATGGAGGCACTCGATGAAAAGATGAAAACTATGATGGAAATAAATAGTGCCCTCCAAACGAAAATATCAGAATTGGAATCAGAAGTAAAATTTTTGAAAGATGAAAAAAGGAGAAACAATTTAGTATTTTTTGGAATAGACGAAGTAGGGAAAACCGAATGCGAACTGGTGGATTGCATCAAAGATGTTATAACTGAGTCGCAAACACATTTCGAAAGCAAGGAAATTAATAAAATATACAGAATTGGGAAACATACCAACAACAAAAACCGCCCAGTCGTGGTTACTATCACTACGCAATGGAAAAAACACTTGATTTTGCGAAATAAATCCAAACTCCCGCACGGAATTTATGTTAAGGAAGATTTTTCAAAAGAAATGCTAGAGAAACGCAAGCAGCTGCAGTTACAGGTTGAAGAAGAAAAGAAAAAAGGAAATACAGCATTCATCAGATATAATAAATTAGTAGTAAAGAAAAACGGCGACAATAACCCAGAAAAGAGGAAAAGAGAAGAATCAGTGTCGCCAAACTCATCGAATCAAAAGAAAACCACTACAAGTGTCACCAAGGCACAAATCAACTCGGCAAACAAACCTACAAGAAAAGACCTTATAAAACCTAACATTCTCAACTATGTAGAAAGGGGAAGATCAGCTTCAATGTCTGGATTGCCAAAAAACCTGTAAATAGCATCGACAGCCGGAACCAAGACAACATATTAAAAATAAAACCAACTTTTTCTAAAGGCACCCCAATCCGGCCAGTCACCGTGGGGGAAGAAGACTATTACCCTCCAACCAACTTACATCTACATATTATTCCCTCTAAAAAACACCGTCAAAGTAAAGAAAAAATATACATTGCAACATACAATACGTTATCCTTAAGAACCAACGAGAGCCTGACGGAACTAATGTTAGCTCTAGAAAATATAAACTGGTCAATATTAGGCCTAAGCGGGGTCCGTCGCATAGGGGAGAGTATAGAAGACCATGGGCATTTTATATTGTACTATATGGGAGAAACACCGGGCTTATATGGATCTGGATTCTTAATAAGAAAGGAATTAAAACAATTTATTGACGAGTTCATTGGCATCTCAGAGCGCATTGTGATACTTAATATAAAACTGCCTCCAAAAAATGAGAAGTGGTCATTTGTTCAAGTCTACTCTCCAACTGAACAATCAAGTAGAACAGAAATCGACACCTTCTACTTCAAGTTACAAGAAGCAATAAACAATCATACACACAGCAATTTAGTAGTAATGGGCGATTTCAATGCTAGAACTGGAGCCAGAGGAGACGGAGAACAAACGATATTGGGCCCGTATTGTTCAGGGAAAAGAACACGTAATGGAGAAAAACTCGTGCAACTGGCATACGAAAACAACTTAAAAGTGCTAAACACTATTTACAAAAAGCGTGAGAACAACAGATGGACATGGACATCCCCAAATGGCCTCTACAAAAACGAGATAGACCACATACTAACAAACAGGAGTAAAGACTTTGAAGATTGTCGAGTTTTAAATAAAATCAACTTCAACAGTAACCACAGGATGCTGAGAGCTAAATTACAAATAAACACAATTAGTAAAAATAGACCATTTAAAGTAAAGAAACCTAACAGCTTAACACTGGAAAATACAGACGCATTAAAAGAAAAGCTAGAAAATTTTAGAGAAAAAACAAATGACTTAGACTTACAGAGTAAATACAACAAATTTCAAGAACTTCTCTATACTAATAAAAAAGGCAAAATGGATAAGAGTGAGAGTAAGACAACATGGATAACAAGAGAAACTAAAGAACTTATAAGAAATAGAGCAGATCTTATATCTTACACAGATAAAACAAAAACTTTAAGAAAAGACATAGCCAATATAAGTAAAAAAATTAAAACACAGATGAGAAAAGACCGTCAGAGGTACAGACTGGAACAACTGGAAAAATGCATACAGAGAACTGGAGGCACCAAGAAAGCAGTAAAACTACTATTAGAAAAACAAGACTGGATAACACACTTAATAAACAAAAACCATAAATGCGAAAAACGACGCCCAGAAATCCTATCAATAGCCACCCAATTTTTTCAGGAATTATATTCTAAGAAAACCACCGAACAGACAACAATCTTAGTAGGAGAAAGTGAAGTACCGCCAATAACATATGAAGAAATAGAAAAAGCCCTTAAAAGTCAAAAAGCTGATAGAGCACCTGGATCGGATGGCATAAGTAACGAGTTTCTAATACTAAATCAAAACCACCTGATACCAATTTTCGGACAACTTTTCAATGAAATCCTACAAAGCGAAATAATACCTTACCAATGGATAACGTCATCAATAGTACTCTTACACAAGAAAGGAGATAAAAACAATATGAACAATTATAGGCCCATAAGTCTAATGTCAAATATTTATAAGGTCTTTGCAAAAGTTATACTTTACAGAATAACCAATACGTTAGATGAGAACCAACCGAGAGAGCAGGCCGGTTTCAGAAGGGGATATTCAACCTTAGACCATATTCATGTCATCAAACAACTATTCGAAAAGGGCAAAGAATACAACATAACCTTTTACTGCTGCTTTGTAGACTACAGTAAAGCGTTCGATACAATTGAACATGAAAAAATCTGGCAGGCACTCAAAAATCAAGGAGTTGAAACGAAATACATCCGAATACTTAAAAATATCTACGACAAAAGCAAGGCTAAAATAAAACTAGAAAAGGAAGGTAAAGATATTATAATAGGTAGAGGCGTACGTCAGGGCGATCCGCTGTCGCCGAAACTCTTTACGGCTGTCCTGGAAGAAATTTTTCGCAAATTGGACTGGGAAAAATGTGGACTCTCCATTAATGGTGAAAACCTGTCACACTTGAGATTTGCGGATGATCTGATAATCCTCTCGTCATCGAGCGCTGGATTGCAGGCTATGCTGTGTGACCTAGCTAGAGAGAGTGACAAAGTGGGATTGGCTATGAACACAATAAAGACCAAAGCTATGACCAATGGCAAGGAAGAACCTATACTGATCAATAACAACCCAATTGAATATGTCAAGGAATATATCTATTTGGGCCAGGTTATCTCTCCTATTGATTTAACTTCAAAAGAAATTGACAGACGCATTGCAAATGCATGGAAACAATTTTGGAGTCTGAAAGAAGTATTTAAAAATAAAGATACCAATATAACTATTAAACGGAAACTCTTTGATACCAGCATACTACCTATACTTACATATGGATGCCAAACCTGGGCACTCACTAAAGCAAATATTAAAAAGTTACAAACTTGCCAAAATTCCATGGATAGGAGTATGATGGGGAAAAGTCTATCCGATAGAATAAGGACTGACACCATAAGGAGGCACACCAAAACTAGGGATGTCACATCAACAATAAATAAGTTAAAATGGCAATGGGCAGGCCATACAATTAGAGGACAGGAGAAATGGTCGAAGTCAATAATGAGCTGGTTCACAAGCTAAAAAAAGGAATAAAGGAAGGCCACCTAGAAGATGGGTGGATGATATAGGGGCCATAGCAGGAGGGACATGGACCAGAACTGCCAAAGACAGAAAAGAATGGAAAAGGTTGGAGGAGGCCTTTGCCAATAGGTGGCATACAGACAGATGGAATCAGGAGTAAAAAATAAATAAAAAAAAATAAAAAAAAAAAGCAAGAAATATAATACTAACTGTATGTAATACTGTATAATAAGTAATGTAATACTGTCTGAAATAAAGGCTATTATTATTATTATTATTATTATTATAATGACAGACATGAATTAAAAAATATCAGATATGACAGTTTGATGTGATTAACCCCATATTATCTTCTCGTGGGTGTCGTAAGAGGCGACAAGGGGAACTCTTACCAGGGAAGCGAGCAGCAGCGCTTCTCCTGTGGAATATTAAATTACTGCGATCCCCAACCCGCCTGGCATGCGTGGGGATTATGGAAAAACACCTCCCCCCTATGCCTTGGGGGAGGCTTTTGTCCAGCATTGGACCTCTGTAGGCTGAAGAGGAAGATATGACAGAACAGTACTTAATTACGATACATGTGACCATAAACCGTACTCACAAATTTTTAAATCTTAATTCCTGATGTTTCGCTCAACATCCGTCTTCAACACGTTTTGACAAAGATAATAATATTCCCAAACCAAACTTCCGTCATCTCCCCGGCGTCAGTCTCAACATGACAGCTGACAAATAGGAACCACTTTGTTACGTTATATGAATATCACAGCGATAAATCCCTATACCTACGGGACAGCAGACATAAAGACTGTAATTAGGTGCAGTCTCCAATATGTTACAATGAGGCAGTTACCTATTGACAGAACTTGGTCGTAATGATTAAGGCTGGGGTTCATGTAGCCTGTTTGATTGCCGCTGGGAACTTTTACATAGTATCAAGAGACGTCTAAAAAAAATAAAATAAGTTAAGAATAAAAGCACTTGTGTGGATCGCCCTGAGGTCACGGTGGAGCATACGGTGGAGTTCTGCCCGGCTTGGGTAGAGTACCGCCGTGGCCACGTGGCGGCGATTGGAGGCGACCTCTCGCTTTCGACCGTGGTCCAGGCCATGGTCCGGAGGGAGAGTGTATGGCAGACCATCACTTTCTTCTGCGAAGTAGTGATGCTAGCAAAGGAGGAAGCGGAGTGCGGGAATTCCAGCGCCCTCACGCCTCTAGCCGCCGCAGGAGACGCCCTGCAGGGAGACAACATCGAACTCCCGGCCAGCGGTGAGGAGCGGGCAGCTCGCCACCCGGTAAGGACCAGGCCTGAGTCGATCGTGCGTTGTGTTTACGCGCGTTTAAATCTACATAGCTATATTTAAAGCTATCAAGTAACTTTTGTCAATCAATTTTTCTCTTGAGAATTTACTTTGTAGCGCTATCTACAACCGCCACATGCGAATAGCGCGTCATACTGACGTCTGAGTTTACTGTCCAACTAGCATACATACAATTTACTTTGTAGCGCTATCTACAACCGCCACATGCGAATAACGCGTCATACTGACGTCTGAGTTTACTGTCCAACTAGCATACATACAATTTAATTTGTAGCGCTATCTACAACCGCCACATGCGAATAACGCGTCATACTGACGCCTGAGTTTACTGTCCAAATAGCATACATACAATTTACTTTGTAGCGCTATCTACAACCGCCACATGCGAATAACGCGTCGTACTGACGTCTGAGTTTACTGTTCAACTAGCATACATACAATTTACTTTGTAGCGCTATCTACAACCGCCACATGCGAATAACGCGTCATACTGACGTCTGAGTTTACTGTCCAACTAGCATACATACAATTTACTTTGTAGCGCTATCTACAACCGCCACATGCGAATAACGCGTCATACTGACGTCTGACTTTACTGTCCAACTAGCATACATACAATTTACTTTGTAGCGCTATCTACAACCGCCACATGCGAATAACGCGTCATACTGACGTCTGACTTTACTGTCCAACTAGCATACATACAATTTACTTTGTAGCGCTATCTACAACCGCCACATGCGAATAACGCGTCATACTGACGTCTGACTTTACTGTCCAACTAGCATACATACAATTTCTCCAAATCAAACGTTGGCAAGTGCCCGCCACAATCAACACCCGTCTGGTCGAAGGATCCTCCCTTTTCTATGGAGGATGAGTGAACTTTACTCCCTGTTCCTCATGTCTCCACAACTCTATTATCTAGTTCATGGTTTTCTAGCAGTCCTCATCGATACAGCATCCTGTCATGTTTTCCAGGGTTTCCTTTTGTTTCTGTTACCCTTCCTTAGATACTATTTTAACATTACCATAGTATGTAACGTAATTATTATACTGTGGCATTACAATAATGCAAAAAAAAAAGAAAGAAACAGAAGCATCAAAATAATGTGTCTAGTGTCTACTTTCACTATGATCGATTCACGTCGTCGTAAAATGTTTTTTTCTGATCTAGTCGTATTGACTGTAACTAAACAAAATACTTTGTTGTTCAACTATATACACAACAAAGAACTTACAATGTTATCTTTATCGTTGTATCAACAAAATAGCTGACAAAGCAGAAATAGAAGTGGGTTCTATCATGGCTAACTCTAAGTCGGTACACGAAGTCTAAAATGAGTTCATATTCTGATTCTCGAAATCGCGCGAATCTCTATATTGTGACTTGATACGATCGATCGAATGTACCAGATACACTTCGAATCTATACAGAATTTTCATTTAAATGAGAATTTTTCCCGGGTTTTAAGAGTAGTGGTCCCGTTAGCATTATACACATGTTTTGTTATAAAAACATTGCTGTTTTCCGAGCGCCTGGACTGACTTTATACTTCTCTTCTTTATTTCAATACTTGAGTGAATTGCATACACCGTCCACTTTATCTTTTTTTTAAGGGATTGAGGTCCCGCGGACGCGTACAGACAAGCTAGGACAATGATAAGTTATACGATGATGTTTTGGTAATTTCGCTCAAATACTAAGCATTTCTGCAGTAAGTACTATAAAACTTTTTTTTTTTATTATTTATAAACCAGCGCTTGACCGCAATCCCGCCTGATGGTAAGCAGCGATGCGATCGTTGATGGTAAAGCGTGCTACTTTATTAAGAGCCTATTCACTCTAGCCTTGAAGACACTCAAATTGTAGTCCGACGGAAACACCGCCGCCGGCAAGTTGTTCCAGTCCCTTGATGTACGCGGTATAAAGGAGGAGGCGAAACGCTTCGTCCGGATAACTTTGACAATAGCTGTGTATAATGCGGTCATATTTCTGACTGACTGACAATTTGAAAAATCAAAATCCTATAATCAATATCAATTTTTTTTTTAATTTATATAAATGCCATCAATTTGGTCAGGTATTGAAAACAAAAAAAAAATGCTGTGATTCCAATTAAACAATTTCTTCTTCTTCCTTCTTCTTCCTCAGCCTATAGATGTCCACTGCTGGACAAAGGCCTCCCCCAAGGCTTTCCACGATGACCGGTCTTGTGCTGCCCGCATCCATCGGCTTCCCGCGACCTTCACCAGGTCATCGGTCCACCTTGTTGGGGGTCTCCCTACGCTGCGTCTTCCAGTACGTGGCCGCCACTCCAGAACCTTGCTGCCCCATCGGCCATCGGTTCTACGAGCAATGTGCCCTGCCCACTGCCACTTAAGTTTAGCGACTCGCAGAGCTATGTCGGTGACTTTGGTTCTTCTGCGGATCTCCTCATTTCTGATTCGATCACGCAGAGAAACTCCTAGCATAGCTCTTTCCATTGCCCTTTGTGTGACTCTGAGCCTTCGTATGAGGCCCATTGTGAGCGACCACGTTTCAGTTCCGTAAGTCATCACTGGCAACACACACTGGTCAAAGACTTTAGTCTTGAGACACTGTGGTATCTTGGACGACGAGAAGATGTAGCGTAGCTTCCCGAACGCTGCCCAACCGAGCTGGATTCGCCGAGACACCTCTTTCTCGAAGTTGGACCTACCTAGTTGGACTTTCTGTCCCAGATATATATACTCGTCAACAACTTCGAGTGCAGAGCAACCAACTACAATTGGAGTGGGTGCGACATGAGAGTTCGACATGATCTTCGTCTTATCCATGTTCATTTTTAGACCCACTTGTTGGGAAGCTCTGCTGAGGTCATTGAGCATTTTGCCCAAGTCTTCCAGGGTCTCAGCCATGACCACGATATCATCTGCGAAACGGAGATTAGTGATGTACTCGCCGTTGATGTTGATGCCAAGTCCTTTCCAGTCCAGGAGCTTGAAGACATCTTCCAACGCAGCAGTGAACAATTTAGGAGATATGACATCTCCTTGTCTCACTCCACGCTGCAGTTGGATCGGTTTCGAGTCCTGATCCTGGAGACGGACTGACATGGTGGCGTTTTTGTACAAACACTTTATCACCTCAATGTATCGCTGGTCAATTTGGCACCGCTGGAGAGACTGTAGCACCGCCCAAGTCTCAATCGAATCGAAGGCCTTCTCATAGTCCACAAACGCCAAGCATAGTGGTTTGTTATACTCCTCGGACTTCTGTATAACTTGCCGCAGCGTATGAATGTGGTCTATGGTGCTAAAGCCTTTTCGGAAGCCTGCTTGTTCGGGAGGCTGGAAGTCGTCGAACCTGCGAGCGAGACGATTCGTGATGACCCTAGAAAACAGCTTGTAGACATGGCTCAGGAGGGATATCGGTCTGTAGTTTTTCAGGAGGGTATTGTCACCTTTTTTGAAAAACAAAACCACCACGCTCCTGTGCCACGCCTTAGGCGTTTCGCCTTTAAGAATGACGGAATTAAATAGCTTCTGAAGCGCTTTAAGAACCGGTTTGCCACCCGCTTTCAGAAGCTCAGCCGTAATTCCATCATCTCCAGCCGCCTTATCGTTCTTGAGCTGTTTCAGGGCCATACCAATCTCGTACAGGCTGACGTCCGGGATATCGTCGGTGTAGTGTCGGGTTAGTCTGGCTCTAGGATCATTAGCCAGGCTTATTAAACAATTTAGTAACACTTTATTTGAATATACAGTATGTTAACTAACAGAGGGCGTTCCCGTTAACCCGAAATAGTATAGCATACATAAATGCTAAAAAAAATATTTCCATTCGAAAACAAAATGTTTTAAAATTTTTTCCAATAAGAAAATATTCAATAAAAATTTGAAATTGACATGTAAAAGAAACACACTGTACACGCGAACATGAAAGACGGCAACGTCGCAATTTATTTATACATGACGACTACTATTTTGATTTAAAACAGGAGGTTTCTAATTTATTTCCAATTAGAATTTTTTTTTATTCGGATTTTTTTATGCTTATTTTTCTATGCTGATATTTTTATTTTAATCTATTAATGATATATATTAACGAGTTTAAGGGAACGCCCTCTGTTATTTAACATACTGTATATCTACCGCTTATTCAATATCGGCAAATTCATGACTAAATATATTATAATCATAGACAAGTTACGAACTATGTAAATATTCATGTAAACGCAGTTAACAATAAAATCAAACAAAATATTTTATAGAATTCCCCATAAAATGGTTGTTTTATTAGTTTTGTTCAAACAATTCCATTTGTTTGGTAAAAGCTTATCTCAAATATATTTTGTACATACCCATTTACATAAATATTGTCATAGGTATATACTGATTTTTTGGGTGAAGAATATTATATTCTTGTAAAATACGAATGAAGAACTCACGTAAATATAAAATACAAAAAGAAGTGACCGTTTAATTACCGAGAGTTACACTTGATTAGATTTATTTTTAGAATAGAATACTTTCATTTCAAACATGAGTCCATAAGGTTAGTAACAATTTTAGTTAACTTTAATAATTGTTAATTGTTAGTATGTTACAGACACAGGTGTCAGGTATACATAAAATTGTTATTCTTCTTCTTTAGTCTATAGAGGTCCACTGCTGGACAAAGGCCTTCCCCAAGGCTTTCCAAGATGACCGGTCTTGTGCTGCCCGCAGCTATCGGCTTGTTGCGACCTTCACCAGGTTAACGGTCCACCTTGTTAGGGGCCTCCCTAGTCTGCGCCTTCCGGTACGTCGCGCGTCGCCGCCACTCCAGAACCTTACTGCCCCATCGGCCATCGGTTCAACGAGCAATGTGCCGCGCCCAC
Source organism: Sesamia nonagrioides (assembly GCA_017933935.1). Classification (NCBI taxonomy): domain Eukaryota; kingdom Metazoa; phylum Arthropoda; class Insecta; order Lepidoptera; family Noctuidae; genus Sesamia; species Sesamia nonagrioides. The sequence goes on from JADWQK010002013.1 coordinate 279,578, forward strand.
TGCCACTTAATTTTAGCGACTCGAAGAGCTATGTCGGTGACTTTGGTTCTTCTGCTTCTCATTTATGATTCCATCGCGCAGAGAAACTCCAAGCATAGCTCTTTTCATTGCTATAAAGTTATTATAAAATCTCCTTCCTAGCTTACGAATCACTTCCAATATTTGTGTTCTTCACACAGCAAGAATCTGCGTTCTTCTAATAATCTTCTCTTACTCTGTCCTTCTCATACCTCTGACTCTGTTCACTCTTCATTTCATATTCAGTCAATCCTTCTGTGGAATGCGCTTCCTCTTGATATCAGTATGGCGACTAGTCGGTTTGCATTTAAGCGGAAATTGCAGAGTTATTTTGCGAATAGTTAGGGTAGGGTCATCTCAACACCTCTCTCACAAGTTTTATTTTTGTATACAATATGTTAAGAAAACCCTGTCCGACCCGTGAAGGTATTGTTAGGTATCGATAACTGATTCTACTAATGCCTACAACCCCTGGCTAAACTTAAAAAAAAATTCCCCCTAAAAAATAAATGACTTAAATAAAATAAATAGGTAATTTCATGGCAACACAGGCACAGTTCATAACCTCAGTTGACCTCATGCATGTAGGTATAGGTAATTTATCCACGTTTATCGAGTCTCGAAAGAAATAATGATACTTAGGCAGCTCGTGAAAAGAACTTTTTTTTTTAAGTAGGAAGGTCGTCTGACTCTCCAAATGTATCATTTCATTCGATGAGCATAATGGCTGTGGCGGAGATGTTGTTCCATATTAATTTAAAAATTAATTTATAAATTTCGTTCACTAATAACGATACAGGCCCAGCTGGTACCGTCGCACGAGATTAGCACGGACATGCACACAAATAAAAATCAAGTGGTGTCAAATCCGCGCTGGCCACAGTTGGTCCACTCTTACCAATCCACAGCTCGCCGAACTGATAATGGAGGTTCTCACATACAGGACAAAGTTAGGGTGACGCACCGTCATACTGGAACCACATTGACCACATTGACCACAATCACCTGATCACAACACAGCAGTTGCTGCTACCTTCCATCAGCATGTTACATTCAAATCTCAAAGACAATTCAGCACCTGGATGGGATGGAGTTACAAACAGAACCCTTAAGATATGCAAAAATTCTCTTGCCACACCAATTACCTTCTTGTGCAATATAAGCATATCGACTGGTAAGGTCCCTTCAATAGTGAAAACCGCGAATGTATGTCCAATCTTTAAATCAGGTGAAAAAACAGTTCCATCGAATTATCGACCCATATCTCTACTCACGTCCCTATCCAAAATCCTAGAGAAGATCATGAATAGTAGACTCCTTAATTTCATTGACAAGAATGGCTGGATATCTGAAAATCAGTATGGCTTTTGCAAGCAAAGGTCAACGGAGGACGCAGTCAATAATTTAGTTGACTTTGTTGTAAATAAGGTAGACAATGGCTATAAATGTACTGGCGTCTTCCTTGACCTCGCGAAGGCCTTTGATACGGTGTCCAGGCGTATTCTTCTCAAAAAGTTAGAGGGCATTGGCATCAGAGGTCTAGCTTTGGAATGGTTCCAATCTTATCTAACAGACCGCCTTCAAAGGGTCCGCGTGAGAGAAAACTACAGTAACTATGCCAACCTTAATTACGGAGTTCCTCAGGGTAGTGTGCTGGGGCCCACGCTTTTTATCCTGTACATAAACAGCCTTTGTACTATGAAATTGGACCATGCTTAAATATTTGCTTATGCTGACGATACCGCCCTAGTCTTTTTTGACAAAACTTGGGAAGGGGTTCAAGAGGCTGCTAACAAGGGTGTAAATTTGGTTTCCAGCTGGCTAACCCACAATCTACTGACGCTAAATATAGAAAAAACTAAGGTTATAAATTTTAGCCCCAGCATTAGAACTACCTGCCCAGATCATCTCTCAGTAACATTACACTCCTGTGATAATAATGTACCTTCAAGATGTAACTGCTCAAGCCTTGAGAAAGTCATGTACATCAGGTATCTCGGTGTGTACATTGATCAGCACCTTAATTGGTCAAAACAAATAGAGCATGTAAGTGGCAGGGTCAGAAAGCTCATACACATTTTTAAAAAAATGAGGCGGATTGCTAGCCTAACTATCTTAAAATGCTATACCATACACTCTGCCAATCCGTTCTCAACTATTGCATTACAACATGGGGTGTAGCACATAAGTCACATTTAATTAAAATTGAACGTGCACAACGCGCCCTTCTCAAAGTAACTTTTAAGAAACCAATGCGCTTCCCGACTGACACATTGTACCAAGAAACTGGCGCTCTGCGTGTACGCCAACTGTACATTATGGCAGTGACTTTGAGGTACCACAAAAATGCCAGAGCCTAGTAAGATACTCCGAAGTGCGCTCGCTTAGAAATGCAAATAAACCTAAATGGCATAAACCTAGATGTAATCTACTTTTTGGCCGCAGATGCTTTATTTATATGGGACCGTTTATCTATAGTAAGCTGAATAATAAAATGGACATACTACCTATGACCAGAAATAAATGCAAAAATTATGTCTCAAAATTTCTGGCGAGAATGGACTATGAAAGCACGGAGAAGTTCCTTAATACATGAACGCAACACGCACACATTCATCACACAAACACATAAAGGATGATTTGGACCAATCGAACTAGTACTCTCTGTCCCCACTTTGCTAGATTTCCGCAATTCGAACAGTGTTCTCCCACACTGTTCTTATATCACAGGCATAATATAAATGGCAGGCTTGGAAGTGCTATGAAGCTTCGTTCGATTGATCTAAACTCACCTTAACTCACTCATTCATCACACATCTACACAATACACGGTACACCACAAAATTTCAAAATTCTAATTAACACATAATAAATAAGTTAATACATATTTTTAGTAAAATTTGTTTGGAGTAACAACTTGTCTTTGTCACATCAATAATTAATGACTGATGCTATGTATGAACCGATCTAATAATGTGCCTAGACGAAGGAGACTAGTCTCCACGACACAGGGAATTCTAGTGTGGAGGCTAGTGCTATGTAAATATTGTAACATTTATCTGAACAATAAAGTTTATTATTATTATTCCTTTATTTTATTGTATATACATATAAATTACATTTTTAAATATTTCTACATAAAAAATACATAAAAAACATTTAAAAATATAAAAAAAATAGTAGCCCACCGGTATCGGGAACAGGGTCCAAGCTACCGGCGGTCAGGGCTCCAGAGAGAGGAACTTCCTGACGATGCGAGCCGTGTCCAGCAGTACCGCTTTCTGAATCAAGCGCTTGATCCAGCTGCCTAACGAGAGCCTCCTGAGGTGTTGGTCGAGGCTCTTGGCTATTAAGCCATTGGCTGTCACGACTATCGGTACAATGATTGCTGAATCCACCTCCCACATGTCGACAACCTCGTGAGCCAAGTCAAGATACTTGATTTGTTTATCTTTCTCGGCTTTCACGAGGTTCTCATCATGCAGGATGGTTATGTCAACAATCATTGCACGCCGCTCTGATCGATCCACCATCACTATATCAGGCTTATTGGCAACAATAGTCCTGTCAGTGATGATGGATCGATCCCAGTACAATGTGATATAGCCATTTTCGAGAACTGGGTCGGGCGTATACCTGTAGTACGGCACCTCCGATTCCACAAGGTTGTATTTAAGAGCAAGTTGCTGATGAATGATCCTGGCTACAAGGTTGTGTCTATGCAAGTACTCTCCGTTAGCTAGACGAGAACACCCGGAGATAATATGCCTTATTGATTCCCCCGGCCGGTGACATGCCCGACAGATGTCAACTGTGCCGTCTTTCACAATAAATCTCCGGTAATTGTTCGTCATCATAACTTCGTCCATAATTGCAAAGACAAAACCTTCGGTTTCCCAAAGAGGTCACCGAAACGTAGCCAGGCTACGGACGCTTGTAAGTCTACATCGGGCCCGTGTAGGGCTCGGAAAAAGCGTCCGTGAAGCTCTTTGCTCTTCCATACCTCCATGCGATCATTTGTGTCAAGCACTACTGGTTTACGCCAGTTCTGTTTAGCCAAGGAGAGCGGAGTGAGGCCCTTGTCAGCCGCGACCACATCTCGATGCATCCCCACGTCGGTTACTAGGAAATAGTCCCTGAGACTGCATACCTCGCGATTGTGGAGGGTCTTGGCGTTTAAAAAGCCACGACCTCCACATTTTCGCGGGATATACAGCCTCATAACCGATGACCGTGGGTGATGCAATCGATTTGCAGTCAGCAGCGTACGGACCCTCTGATCCAGGGCGTCAAGTTCGGTTTGAGTCCATTTGAGTCTGCCGAAAGAGTACATCAATACCGGCATGACCCAACCGTTGAAAGCGCGCACCTTGTTTCCGCCTGATAGAAGACTATTAAGTACTTTTTTCAGGCGGCCAAAGAAGCGTTCTTTCAACGATTGCTTCATGTCAGTAACATTAATACTCAACGCTTCCGACATACCCAAATACTTATAGGTTTCGGAAGCGGAGAGGGCTCTAAGGTTTATGGAATCAGTGAGTTGGGTTCCCACGGATTCCATAATCTCTCCTCGCTTTACATGCATGACCGCACATTTGTCCACACCAAATTCCATCCTGATGGAGCTACTGAAAGTTTCAGTAATTTTCAGTAGCTCCCTCAGATGTGAATTGTTGGGAGCAAAAAGTTTCAGGTCATCCATGTAGAGGAGGTGCGATATAACCTGACCACCTCTCCTCAACCGATAGCCTAGACCTGAATCCTCCAATAGTGTGCTTAGAGGATTCAATGCTAAGCAAAACCAAAGTGGACTCAAACTATCGCCCTGAAATATTCCTCGCTCGATCCGTATCGGTTCGCTATTCCTCTGAATATTTCGACATCCTGGATAGCGAAGGACTGTCCTCCATGTCTTCATACACGACATCAGGAAGGTGCGCAGAGTTGCATCCACTTTATACAACTCCAGCACCCGCATGAGCCATGTATGTGGGACTGAGTCATAGGCCTTCCTATAATCTATCCAACATGTCGACAGATCCTTTCGGGAACGACGAACCTGTTGGCTAATGGCCATATCAATAAGGAGTAGCTCCTTAGTACCGCGGGACCCGCTCTTACATCCATTTTGAGAGGCACACATGATGGAGTTGCTGTCAATATGTTTGTTAATTTTAGTTTTCAAAATGGATGTAAGAACTTTATAGACCGTCGGTAAACAGGTGATCGGCCTATAATTTTTGGGTTCCGCGGTGCTACCTGATTTATGGAGCAGGTGGGTTATTCCAGTAGTTAGGAACTGAGGTAACGAACCAGACACCAAAGCAGTCTGGAATTGAGATGCCAAGCGAGCGTACGACCTTGGAAACCATTTTATCCAAAAGTTATGCAGCCCGTCCGGTCCTGGAGACTTTCAGTTAGGTAACGGACGGACTGCACAAGCTACATCTTGGGGGCAGATGGTAATAGCCCCCATTTCAGGTATTGGATCGCAGGCTCTCTCGACATCCCGGGCCCAGTCACCTTCAGTGTGACTGACAGGTATCGACCAGATACTGCGCCAAAATGAACACATGGCATCATCATCCGGTAGGCACGTGTCAGTCACACCTTGTTCTGGTCGTTCCCAGTCCCTATAAACCCACTTTTCATTGCTTTGGAAGGTGCGATTCTGGGTGTACCGTTCTACTCGTCGTTTGTATCTTCTGATACGGTTCGCCCATGCATACACTTTCTGCTTCAGGAAGTCGATGCGCTCCGTGACACGGGCCATATAATTTTGTGGGCTGATATTTGTACCTGCAAATGCCCGCCTCACAAAGCGCATTACTCTGGGACGAGTATTACCCTCCCTGAAGCAGATTAGTTTACCGATGAGTGCTCTGGCCCCACCAATACGACGTTCAATCCTGTGCTGCCAAGCTGGTACTACTGGTTATTATTATTATTATTACTCTACATTAGGAAACGATATGATCACACAATACACGAATAGTCTTCACTAGAGCGATGTTTACGCGCAACTGATAATTTAAAGTAAAAATTATTTTTATTTTATGAAATTGTACCTACGCGGCTGGGCCTCGCGGCATCCTTTGAGTAAATAGGGATGTGTAAGTAATCAAAATATTGATTTTCGATGGAAACAATTTACTCGTCTATGTTTGTTATCGATTTAGTATTGTAGTTTCTTATTCTCATTCTAGATTCAACATCGCATGGAATTGTTTAGAACTTTTACAAAACTTAAATTAGTTAGATACACTGCTGTAAATGAAAATCATGCCAAATTTTTAACTTCAGTTTCTGTCTCAAAATCGATGATATTGACCGTTAAAATATTTGTAAAATTTTACTAAAATTGTGTTTCATAAGTCCTTCTCGTTTCTGTTTACTAATACTTGTGTTATAATAATGTTATTAGTAATTAATCGATAAACAAACAAAAGTACTTTTACCATTGGGCAATCTGTGTTTTTAACAAATCATTCAACCAGATACAAGTTTCGATCAAGAGCGATAAAAAAATGTTATTGCGCAAAAATTAGTGCATCACTAGTTATTTCTTTTACGTCGCCGACAAAGCTCACGCGCGACGCCGCCAAAGAAATAAATAATCTAACAAAACAATAAAAGGAAAGCCGACAATTATACCGTCTAAAATGGTGTTGTAATTTTTTTAAAAACACCGAATTTTGGGGAAGTTAGCGTAAATTCGCGGGGAAAAAAGATAGTTTCAAAATTGATTAGTATTGTTACTATGATGATTATGCAAAATTTCAAATTTTATTTGGTCATGTGATTGCCTAACCTTTATTATCCTTATGGGTCGGACAGGGTTTTCTTTACATATTGTATATTATAGTAATAGTATGTATATGTTTATAGCTTATTTAAGTATTTGTTTATATAGTGTTATGAGTTTTTCTTTTCCTGATCATTGTTTCTGTAACTAAAGCACCTGCCATCTAATCTCTTCACCACCCGAGGTTGACTGGTAGAGAATGCCTAAGGCATTAAGTCCGCCTCTGTACATTTTCTTTGTGCGAAAGTATATATACATAAATAAATAAAATTGTTTGCTCGCATTTAGAGGGCATTTACGTCGGCAGATGTCCTTTGTATGCTAGAGCCCGTGCTTGATATGGAACGCAACTTGGTCGCCTCACCGTTAGCGGCAGCGGAAGAGGCCGCTGAAAAAAAGGTGAAATAAGTAGCGTTGTTGGACAGTTACCACTTTGTGCCTATTGCCGTGAAGGCCTTGGTTAGTTGTGGTATTGAGGCCGAGAAAATCATTAGCCAGATAAGGCATAAACTCCGTCACAAAAGGGGTGACTCCGGCTCGCCATCCAGCGTGGCAATGCGGCAAGCGTTGCGGCCTCCTATGCACCAGGAACAGTTAGGGACGGATTATAGGTATGATTTGACAAGACTAATGTAATATTTATCTTCAGATTGCGAATAGTTTTAGTTAAAAACATTTAATTTTGTTATTTTAAAATTTTGGTTTTTATGTGAAAGTAAAATTTATTAAAAAATACTCCTAATAATTTCCATTTTCAAAATGTGTCCGTCCAACAACTTAAAAACACAAAATGAAACCTATTGCTACAGCAAGATGCTACAGCAGCATACAGTGAATAAGTTATTCATATTAGTACCAAAGAGTTTTATGAAAAGACGCAAGTAAAGAAGAACATCCTCTCAGAGTTCGAATACATAATACGTGCAAAAAGCAAAGAGAAACAGGACCTCGTTATTTATAGTAATTAATTAAATTCTCTTAGTTAAATTGTACCTAAACTTAACGAGGAAAGTCTTGGAATAAGCAGGTAGAATACATACTCAGTTTCTTGTAATAATGATATGATAAGACGTGCAAATTTCAAGAATTTTATAATCTAGTGCTTGACTGTGATCCCGCTGGATGGTAAGCAGTGATGCAATCGTTGATGGTAAAGCGCGCTAGTTTATTAAGCCTATTCACTTAAAAAACTTAGTGGATAGGAAGGAAGACGGCAGTTGAGCGAGGTGATGCAATGTTAAATCCAACAACACAACCATCGATGCTGCACTAGAGGGAGATTGATCTGAAGACCCTCCGTGGCCAAACTCCTTACACAATAACATTTGGTACATCTTACTGCTCAGACCCGCCCTCAGTACGGCTTCGCCAGACATCATCGAACACGACGAATCGCTTGGCGGCAAGACTTTGTCTGGTGGGTGGTAACATCTGCCGACAGTCTAAAATCATTATTTTTAGTACATTCTAAGATACCTAATACCGATATGGTATTTGTCTTTCCTTTCACTTCGGTATTTTCAATCTGAACACCGAACATTATTCCATTATTTGAGTACCTAGATTTATCAAGATTCTAGAGACTTGATTGGTAAGAAATGTCTAAAGGAATTTACAACAATGAATCTCCTAAATCTTAAATTAAGGTCAATTATTCAGCAGTAAGCAAAACTGTATTGTGTTTACGCTGAGAAGATGAAAGTCGTGGTAGACACTGAAATTGTGATTCGGAGGATAGAGAAATAAACTAAAACTTCATAAATATCTGCAATGGATTAGATTAGAGGATCCGCCCGGAACGAAATCCTTAAAAGTAGGTATAAGTATTTATAGAACAATGCAGAATACGGAATATCAGTCTATTATTGTTTCACTACAGGACAGGTAAAGAAAAATATAAAACAACTGTGTCTTGAAATTCACTTGTATCCTTTCACTTGTATGCCATTATCGCGTATGGCTCACAAACATGCTCCTTGACAATTCAGCAGAGAACCAGGACCGGCTTTCCTTAACCCGGCATAAAACAGGTTGTGCTGATTGATGATATTGATGACACCATCACTAAAATAATTGATGTTACTCAGAAAGATCCACGCTTAAATGAAATCGGGCTGGACACATTTGCTATGACTCAGACGTTTCATGGGCTTTCAAGACTAAAATGAATTATTTACTTAATAAAACATTTAAATTATGTCTGTTTATTTCTGTATTTATCTGTGATATCACAGGGATTCTCTTAATTTTAAGATCGTTTATAATCTGGGCCTTAATTTTCGTAATTTAAAACTTTCAAATCTACTCGCAGTATCATCTCGGCGAGAAACAAATGTCGATATTAGAAGTATTTTTGACAAATTATGATTAAGATTTTTTAAATGTCAAAGCATCGTGAGACCTGAGATAAGAGTCTCGTCTATACTCGGCTCTACTGGCTACTTTCTAATTCATATTCTTATTGTTACTTTTTGTTTTTAAATTATTGATGTGTTGAGTTTTTTTATTATTTTAGTTTTATGCTCTACCTGCACGAGTCGCATAGACTTTCATTCTTTCTTTCAAAATTTTTAAAAGGACATCATAATAATAAACTCACCATGAACGCCTGTCTTCGCAATTCTCATCTCTGAACAAACTTTACTCGATATAGAATATCCATCTGCTCATCCCTATCTTAATACATTTCCCTATCTTCAAAAACAACCTTAATTCAAACGAAATTGAGTTTAAAGTTCCTAACATCTACAACTAATTATATAGGAACCCTGTCATCATTTATGTGATACATATACCAGACGGATTTCACAAGTTTGGTTATAACATTCATTAACTGTTTAACTTTGAATAATCTGATCAGTGATCTGAAACTGTGTTAGTTTTAACACTTTGGTTAAAATTCGGTCCAAATTAAACGCTAGTTTAATGAGAATCGGTTTGGGTTGAATAAGGGGTTGGCCTTATTATAGACCCTTGAGGGAGGAATATAAGTTATCTGATATGAAACTGATATTTGATTTCTCCGACGAAAACAGCATCGTTATTTTATGTATCTAATAATTAGGGATCAGAATCAAATCGAGGCCAATTAACTTTTGACCTCGATTTTATTACTTCCCGGAAAAACATAATTATCAACAATATTTTTGTGATATTTATTACTAATTAGATAGAATTACTAACCTACAATTGAACCGGGATTCTGCTAATTGTATAGGTATATCTGCTTTTTATTCTCTAACTAGCTATTCCTATAATTATGGTCTTTTTAAATTATTGCTTTCAAGAGTGACAGGAATATTGCATTTAAAATGCAAACCGTGACCCTGGCCATCGCACAGGCAAGTGAAGGAACCCAGGCGGGTTTTAGTCAGTAAGTGTCTGATACGCCCTTCCGCTTCGCCTAGAGCGGGAGAAGTCATTTGAAGATTTACCATTAAAAAAAAATAATAATATTGTATTTATGATCTGTCGAGCCTTTTGACACTATTGGGCTCGGCTTTTTTATAAATTATAAGCTACATAGTGCTTGACCGCAATTCCACCTGATGATAAACAGTGACGCAATCGTTGATGGTAAAGTGCACTTGTTTATTAAGTTTGGGAATCAGAGAATTGGTGCCATTATTGATTCTCAATCAAAACTAAAATTAAGTTTGGGAATCAGAGAATTGGCGCCATTATCGATTCTCAATCAAAACTAAAATTAAGTTTGGGAATCAGAGAATTGGCGCCATTATCGATTCCAAATCAAAACTAAAATTAAGTTTGGGAATCAGAGAATTGATGCCATTATCGATTCTCAATCAAAACTAAAATTAAGTTTGGGAATCAGAGAATTGGTGCCATTATCGATTCTCAATCAAAACTAAAATTAAGTTTGGGAATCAGAGAATTGGCGCCATTATCGATTCTCAATCAAAACTAAAATTAAGTTTGGGAATCAGAGAATTGGCGCCATTATCGATTCTCAATCAAAACTAAAATTAAGTTTGGGAATCAGAGAATTGGCGCCATTATCGATTCTCAATCAAAACTAAAATGCAGAAATCCTAAAATAAGAATTAGGTAAAGACGGTAGGCAATATAAAACATATAACTAGTTTCCTGAGGAGCCTTCCGTTCGCAATATAACGTATGGAAAACATTACTCATTCTATTAACTTAAAGGGTCATAAGGAATGGGTTATGAATGTTGACCTGCGAAGTCTTATGAAAAAGGGAAGGCCATTTTGAGAAATATATACAATTCTCGTGCCTTTATTAATTCAGTGGCTGAATCATTGACTTTTTATTTGATTACAGCTTGGAAATCATATTTCTATTGCTTTTAAATAGTCATTTCAGTTCTGTATCTGATCATCAGCCTGATTCTTTCAACCAGATGAAGTTGGATACTAGTATTTTGAATGGGGTGACTGCATATGTGACCTAAACTGCACAACCTAATTAAGGGGTGGGGATGGATATACCATTGGTAAGATTTTTTAACTAAAATAAAACTATGGGAAATGAAAAGTAAAAATAATCATTGCAACAAATAGGTGAAATGCATTCGGTTAAAACCAAAGCATTAAACAAGCATCACTTCACAGATCCAAACGTCACACAGATCAACCCAATCGTATTGAAATTGAAATCAGTCCCCTGAAAGGCTCATCGCTAGCCTCTCAAGCTTCGAAACTCAAGCATCAAATCGTACGCATTAGTGCATCTTGTGGCAGATTAACTCCAATTCTATAGATGTTGAGATCTCAAGGTGCTGTGATTGAAAGCCTGTTTGGAAGACGGTTCGATTCAAAAGCTGTTTGATTCAGAATTATCAATGGCTGCGGATCTGACAGTTGCTATCATCGGTGGAGTATTTAGCTAAACGTAGACCAAGCTACCGAACAACATAACGTTTCTCGTTATGTCATATTATATGCGCATCTTGTAATACTAACTATCAAAGCATTCTACGGGTACTCACGATATGCATGTTATATTGTCATTGATGCTGCCTTTATACTATCAAAAGAAAATGAAGATGTGCGTTTATTATTAGTTAGTGATATATTTCACAAAATTGATTAATGAATCACACATATTCTTATTCAAGAATCAAAAAATCAAAATCAAAGCATTTATTTCAAATAAACCAGTTACAGGCACTTTTGAATTGTCAGAAGGTCGGTCAGTCAAATAAGATGAAGCTAGTCGCCCATTCCAACGAGTAGGTACCTATGGAGAAGAACGGGCAAGAAACTCCATGGACACTCTTTTAAAGTTTCAAGCTATTGTTACAAATATTTGATTACATCATTCATGTTGAAATCAACCGTGTGAGAACGATGCAGAAATAAATTGTACGCCGAGAGCGTCCATTATGAAAACACACAAAAATCAATTCAGAAATTAAAATACGCCGTGGCAGCTAAGAGATGACCAGTCCCCTCCGACGGCGTCCGTTCACGAACATGACGAATGGATCAGCATCATTCAGCTCAACCATATTCAAGGGAACCCAATGACCCAACACACACGCCACCATCAGCGAGACATTTGAGTGAGCATGACATACTCTCAACAGCCAGAGCACAATCAAGTCAATAAAAAAGACTAACCCAACAAATAAATGCCTTACAGCACATTCTACATTGTGCTCACACGTGTGCCATGCAATTATACAATACTAAGAAATTGAATCTACACAATGCTAAGATAGTTTTGTCCAAGGTTCAGCAGCTCCAACAGTGTTCCCGAATACTAAGTTTAGCTCCTGTGTAGCTGTACAAGTGCCGAACACCTCTGTCCAGCGATAGCTCCAAGGTTCAGCAGCTCCAACAGTGTTCCCGAATCTAATTTAGCTCCTGTGTAGCTGTACAAGTGCCGAACACCTCTGTCAGCGATACAATTCCGTAACGTACAATATGCTTGGCTACATGTCAGTGTGTAATACAGGCTTTGAATAAATAACATAAACAATTACATATTAAAACTACAAGAGGAAAAATCAAAGAACAATCAGTGTATAGAAATCGGACGCAGCTCAAGCCCAAGCCTTTTTGTCCTCAATATAATCCTTCACACTATAAAATGCTTTCTGACACAACTTACGTTTAATGAAGGATTTGAATTTATTCAGGCTCAGATCTTGAACCACCTCTGGAAGTCCATTGTAAAAATGTATACATTGGCATCTGAAAGAGCCACCTATTTTCTTGAGCCTTGTTGTAGGTACAATAAATTTGTGCCTGTTCCTAGTATTTATATTATGGACATCACTGTATTTTTTAAACAATTTTATATTTTTATGAGCATACAAAAGATTTTCATAAATATATTGAGACGGCACGGTCAGTACATTAATCTCTTTAAATTTTTCTCTGAGAGAGTGTCTCGGACTTAATTTATAAATTGCACGAACAGCTCGTTTCTGCAAAACAAATATTGTTTGAATATCGGCGGCATTTCCCCACAACAGAATGCCGTACGACATTACGCTATGGAAATAGCCAAAGTACACTAAACGGGCCGTCTCAACATCAGTCAAATTACGAATTGTTCTAACTGCGTATGCAGCAGAACTTAGTTTTTTGACAATTTTTCTATATGTGGACCCCATTGAAGCTTAGCATCCAGAGTTATACCCAAGAATACTGTGCTGTCTTCAGATTTCAATTCTTCGCCCTTTATCAACACTTTAGTTTCCACCTGCCTAACGTGAGGTAGAGTAAACTTAATGCATTTAGTTTTTTTCTCGTTTAAGAGTAAATTATTAACATTAAACCAATGGACTACTTTGGAGATCGCGCTATTTACATCATCAGTAACCTGCTGCTGACGTTTCAGTTTAAATAAAAGTGAAGTGTCATCTGCAAACAACACTATATCGTGGTTATCCTTTATTAGGTACGGCAGGTCATTGATGTAAATAAGAAACAAAAAAGGACCAAGAATTGACCCCTGTGGGACTCCCATTGTTACCAAAGACCCGGAAGATCTTGTTCCATTGACGTCAACGCTTTGAATCCTACCACTCAAGTAAGATGTAATAAGATCCAGTGCAGAATTCCGGATCCCGTAGTGGCGGAGTTTCCTGATTAACGTATCGTGAAGAACGCAATCGAATGCCTTAGACAAATCACAAAAGATGCCCAAGGCATCGCATTTATCCTCCCATGCATTATAAATATGTCCTAGAAGTTCAACACCGGCATCAGTAGTTGAACGACCCCTTGTAAAACCGAACTGTTTGCTATGTAATAATTTATGTTTATTAAAAAAAATTTGCATTTGGTTTAAAATTAATTTCTCAAAAATTTTACTAAAGGTAGGTAGTACAGAAATAGGTCTATAATTTGTGGGGTCTGATGTACTACCTGATTTAAACAAAGGTATTATCAAGTTCATTTATCTCAAGATATGTTTATAAATATCCATTCTTTTCATCTATAACCTCTAATCTACACTTCCCACCTGCCAAACTGAATCTCCGTCCATCTGATCATATCAATAATAGTCACCAAAGTAAATACTCTAGCTGCCGTATGTTCAAACATGCTTCAATAATTTCATGGTCAGACCCGGCAACGATTACCAGTCACGAGTGCGCTGTCACTGTTTATTTCATTTATCGGGATAAAAGTATCTTATGTGGTAATTCTGGTGATAAGCTGTGCCAAATTTCATCTAAAGCCGTTCGGCGTTGTTTGCTTAAAAGAGTAACAAACATCCACCCGTCCAACCAAAAATTAATAGGAATCGAATAGCGTAGAAATCGTAAAACATATTATCATCGTGTTGAGTAAAGACTCTTTTATCGCAGTTACAATATGCAGCTGCTAAGTTCATATTATTGTTTGTGCTGTAACAATCAAGGCTCATGTATATCCGTAGCTGTTTCTGGCATTAGTGTAAAGTACTTAAATTAATGTTAAAACAAATTGTTTGGAAAAAGATTACACAATGGTAAAAATAAACGTACATACGTTACCGTGTGTGGGCGTGTTTTCGTTCATCGTATGAAGCCAACCTTATGTAAGTACCAATTGATTCCGTGGTACCGGCTTGTGGTGTAGTATCAACAGCGGTCGCAATTAGACCGTGTGGTTGATTACCGCCGTATGTATTTATATTTACTTGATTGGATCATGTTTGCGAGTCTGTTTGGCTTTGGTATTTGTGATGACTGATTGCTTTTGATAATTTATCTCAATTAAGGAATTAAGGGCAGTTTGATTTTACAATTTAAAATCAAAAAATTATCAATAAAAAAAAGCAATTACAAGCACTTGTGAATTATCAATGGATCAATCAGTCAGATAGATGAAACTAGTCACCATTAATGAAGCATGGTAGGTATCTATGGAGAAATATATTACATATTTGTGGTCTATTATTGCTATTTTAAATACAGGAACTTTTAATGTAAAAGTATTTAATAGACGGTCAAACAATTTTGTTAACCTAGTGTCACGTAGCAAAAATACTAGAACTAACCTCAAAATAATTTAAATATACACTATATCTTCGGTTAATTAAGGTACTTCCCTTACTGTTAGGCCTAGCGATTTAGGTTGTGCGTTATCCGTCAGTGAACTTAACAATGTTATTAAAGTTATTACGTTCATATAGTATATTCATGTTCACTACAGAAGAAAAATGCATCAGTCTAGACCAAAAAGCGTTTCCTGTTAAAAAATAATATCGAAATGTACCTACTGTTCTTTCAAACTTTACCGTACCATATTTTTATATTAAACATGCTCCAAATAAGTAATGAAAACTGAAAATATATTTAGAAAATAAACATGAAAATAACACAAACATATATTTCAAATGGACCAAAGATGGATGAGATAGGTATATTATGCACAAATTCAGCAGACGCGAGGCATTTGCAGTGGAAAAATTGCAAGCCGTAAGTTATGAGGATTCTTGCACAGCCAAAGTGAATAAAAACACTTTCAATCTCTTTTTTTGCAGTTCTTGAGTGATGAGGTTCACTATTATTGGAAGTGGTAAGTAGAGGTACAATATGTAATTACGGTTGCCGAACATCACTGCTATTCTGGTATTTTGAGAGGTCCACACATGATTGTGTTACGATTTAAAAGACGTCGTTTGTGTTATAGACTTCACTTAGACGTCCATAAACTATGATTAAACGGTAATAAAGCACACTTAGTCCGCTTCCGAATCACTTTCTTCTCTCAACGTCCTGCCATAACTTTGCCCAACGACCAACACTCAAAAGTAAACTGACCATTCCGTGACATCACCTCAATAATTGCGCCAATATCGGCCAGTATACACACGCTGGTTGGCAATTGGCAATTCCAGTGCCATTCCTAACGGCGTCGGAATTGGCAATTCTATTGGTAGTGCCAACAGAGCTGGCAGTGCGATCCTTTTGATTGGTCGGTAATCATGTTTGGGCTGTTTGCTGAAGTGAAAGATCTTTAGGTGGTTGGGAAGATAAAAGTGAAGGAGCAATTTCCTTTTTATTTTATGGGTTCTATTAGATGGAAAGAGGTTTCAAGTAGGTCAGGACTGTAGGACTCATTACCATCATACGAATAGGACTAACGTATAGACAGTTAAATTAATTGTTGAACAAATAAACATCCTATTTCAATCTACCTTGTTATAAAAATTTCATACAAATGCCAAGAACAACAGTTATATATAATCATAATCAGCCTATAATGTTCCCCATAGATACAGGTGAAATTCTAAATCTATGTTTCCACACATTGCTGGAAAATAGGCCTTCTATCATTAAGAGGAGGTGGCTTTATGGTTGGTAAAAGTTTTATTTCTTTTTTTCGGTTTTAGGACATGCAGGTCTTCTAGTGATATTATTCTTTAAAGTTTTGGGAGTTTCGGTGTTAAAATATGTAATTTCCACATTACGCATATCTGGGTTTGAATTTACGACCTACAAGTCTTAAATCGTGGTCGTTACTACTGAGCCATCCCGCTCTTGACAGTTCTGATTTGAATGTATGAACAATTTAAGTTAGTGATCAAGTTCCCTGAGTATGAACATGATGGAAACAAAAGGTAATACTTTCTGCTCACTCCCATGCGAAGGACGTGTCGTAGAACCATCGACACGTGTTACCTCCATCTACAGAAACACTTGCAAACAACATGACACAACTTTAAATTGGTATATACTAAGAGTAAGCCGAAACACAATAACATCGGCTGTAAAGCGAGTGCTGATTTGACAAGCAACTCAGTGAACTCTCGGCTTCATTAAAAGGTCC
Organism: Sesamia nonagrioides; assembly: GCA_017933935.1. Lineage (NCBI taxonomy): Eukaryota > Metazoa > Arthropoda > Insecta > Lepidoptera > Noctuidae > Sesamia > Sesamia nonagrioides. Next base: position 296,660 of record JADWQK010002013.1, read on the forward strand.
TTTACCAAGGAAAAGCAAATTAATTCGCCAAGAATTTCTAGTTTTACACAAAGTGAGTAGGTACTAATTTACATAAATGAAGTTGGAATTCCTTACGATTTAAATCACTGCCACCGTTTCAACTTTTAACTTCAAATTACTGTGCTTTCATTGGAACCCTCCAAACTAGTTTAAGAATAGAATAGTATTTCAGTTGTGGAGGTTAGATATGCAGTCGCTTCTTGTAAAATGCTGATGTTTGGCTGCATCCACTGGGAGCTAACCCTAACACAGCTGGGAAAAGGCAGGCTGCTGAATATTACGAGTATTTATGGCACTATGACTACATACATATAACTATACCTACTACTAACTATAATCTAAACAGATCTTGAACATCACGATTAGAAAGAAAATATACTTTTAAATATGTTATGGACTATTCCGGTTCTGTTCACCAGTTCCTACGATAAAGCGCACTACACACTAAACCGGCGGGTGGCGGGCTAGGTTGGCGGCTTCAGTCATTTCAAGTCGTAAAACTTTGTCGGCGGCATGTCGGCGGCTCGACATCAGAAACTTATTTGGCAGTTAGTGATTGCCGTGCGTCGAAAGAGTTTTATAATTTCTGTGCCATTGTCAAGGATATCGTCAGTAAATAAAACTAAACATGGACGATGACAGTGATCGGTTGATAGCAGTTTGTGGAATTATTATTGCTGGCTCGCTCCAAAGTGAACAAAGCTGTTGGATTTTATTGAGTCGCAATTTATTACAGTAATAGTGAAAAATTAAGAGATTTGCAAGCAGACGATTTGATTGTAAAGAATCCCATACATTTTAGAACATTTATGAAATCAACCTACACCGAATCTATACTAATACTAGCTGTGCCCCGCCGTTTCACCCGCGTAAGCTAATAGCCGAATGAGCTCAGTTGATATAAAATAAGCGCCTGTTAAAATAATGGGAGCAAAATGTAGTACGTCCGCGTTTGATCCCGTTTCCGCAACTTTTTTTGTTCCTGCTCTGCTCCTGTTGGTGATAGCGGGATGTTTTATAGCATATGTCCTTTCTCCGGCTCTAGACTATCTGTGTACCAAATTTCATTACAATCGGTTCAGTAGTTTTGGCGTGAAAGCCGGACAGACAGACAGAGATATTTTCGCATTTATAATATTAGTATGGATATATAAAGCTGAAGAGTTTGTTTGTTTGTTTGAACGCGCTAATCTCAGGAACTACGGGTCCGATTTTAAAAAGTTTTTTTTGCGTTGGATAGCCCATTAATGCAGGAAGGCTTTAGGCTATATAACATCACGCTGCGGCCATAACTAACTCCACGCGAATGAAGTTGCTGGCGGCCGCTAGTTTAATATAATAAAGATTTAATTCAATAAAGATTGATTAACTTAAGAGTTTTTCCTTTTCGCCGCCGGGTTGTGTCGGCGACTTTGATTTGTAGTCCACTTAAGATTAACCAACAGTGTGCGGCTTCATCTAGTTCTAGTGGCTATGGTAAATGCTAAACCTAGTTCTAGCCGAAGATAAATAGGATACATCTAATTTTAACCGCACATGGCCGGCTATACCTATTCGTACCCGGCTAAAACTAGATGTAGCGGCACATCGGCCATTAACCGTGATACCGTATAAGGAAACATCTCTCAGTAATTTGTTTCAGAATAAGTAAGAAATCAACCAAGGAGCCGATGGTGACATTTTAATAGCTCAAACAAAATGAAACCTACTATTAACTCCAAAATCTGGATTTGTCAAAGAGAACTCGAAATTAGCTAGATTTTAATCCGTCGACAGAATACTAACAAGGTGGTTTGGAAACAGCCGTGTCGGCAGCCACTAGTGATGGACTCGTGTGCGGGGTTACCGAAGATCGGTAGTGGGCATGTGGGAATACCGGGATTCAAATTATCGCAGTTAAACTTTTGGACCTCAATTCACTGACTTTGTTTCGGCGTTTCCTCTCAGGGATAAGTCAGTATAGAGAAGTTTTATATAGATAAGTCAGATTTCATCAATGGTCAGGTAAATATATCATAATCAATCTATAATTTGCCTACCGCTGGGAAACACAGTTCAGATCTCCGTGAGAACACTTTCTTGACCTTTCTGTGGGTTACCTATCACAATCAGTGAGGTGGAGATATGTAGGATAGTTTTTAACTTAATACACCCACAGGATCGAAACTAATGCGAGTGAAACCGCGAGGCGCAGCAAGTTAAAATGAACATAATGCCGAAGTAATGAGATGAAATATTTTCGATTCCAAAATACTGTTAAAGAGCTGACTGATAGAAAAGAAATTGGTCCATAAAGGAAGCAATCAAACTTGTAAAGGAAAATCAATATAATGAGTCGTCGACTAAGCAAAACAGAGGACAATGACAGGAAGAGAGGAGCTGGAAAAGACTGATAATGATAATGATGACAGAGCGTTCCACAGGAAGCGCTTATTTTATAGACTCACAATTGGGACATTATTATTGAAAAGGCTGACGGCATAACTTAGCAAAACTTCACGAACTTATGTTACAATCACATGATATAGGTAATAGTAGGTACATTACGTAGATCACCATTGTACGACATGCATTATTATAATAGTACATTCTAAGTCAAGTCTTGCCGCCAAGCGATTCGTCGTGTTCCGGCCATGATGTCGGAAGAAACCGTACGGAGAACGGGTCTGAGCAGTTGTGTTGCGATGTGTGCCAGGTGCGGTGGGGTAAATGTTGTTGGGTCGGAAGTTTGTTCGTGGAGGGTATCCATATCAATCTCCCTCTGACGCAGCATCGTTGGTCTTGTTTTTGGGTTTAGCATTCTCTAGGGTTTACCTTGCTCATACGCCGCCTTCCGTCCTATACACTTAGTTTTTTGAGTGAATAAGCTTAATAAACTGGCGCGTATTACGATCGACGATTGCATCACTGCTTACCATTAAGCGGGATTGCGGTCAAGCACTAGTTTATAATCATTAAAAAACAAAAAAACATTACATAGTCCATCATTGCAAGACGTGCATTAATCATCATCTATGATGTCTTTTCCTAACTATGTTGATGCCAGGATCTAGTCTGACTGGATGTAGATAAATAACATGTATTTCACAAGGAGCGACTACCCACAGTTCCCACGGCGCCAAAACTTGTCGTGCATTCATCTATAATAATATTGTGAAAAGAAAAAAAATGTTTGTATGTAGGATATTCTTGAGGAAAGGCTTGTGGTATTTCTCATCACAATACGACCGTAAAAATCTGGTAGGTGATGCGACGGGGTGGGGCGGGGGAAGAAGAACTTTCACGCGGATCAAGTCACGGACACTATCTAGTACATATACGTGTAGGTACAAAGGTATATACGTCCCACGTATCTTATACTATTTGGTAGCTGGTGTGTACAGCAATTGCGTAGGTACTATCAATTTGAATAATTTTGAAGCATATTGCTAATTCTTTGCTCCACATGATCGAAAGAAAGAAAGAACTTCTACTTCTGTCTTTCTTTCCACATGTTCGAAAAATGTGTCTGTTCAAGAACGTAAATAATGCAATATATTTTGTTGAATTTTCGCAATTAAACCCAATGCAACTGGTAGTGCGTTACGTAATTGCCCTGTTGGACCCGCATTGAAGTCACTCTTTTCTGTGAATTAAGTAATCTTACACAGAATAGCGTGACTTCGTGCTTCAAAATATATGTCTTTTCTACCCAGAAAGATACCTTAAATATTACTACCCATCAGCAAATAAAAATTCAGTACACAACAACCAAAACTCCTTAAAATAAACACTGTCGCATCCCAGCACCACCCGGACTTCCCTATCCGATAGCTATCCAACAATTATCGAACGACTGACGCCTCCCCCGGGACCTAATTCATTGGCGTGGCGTCCCGTTGATCTGCTGAGCTGTGCCCCGAGATCCGGAGATACGGAATCCGGAGCGCGGGATTGCGTTAAGATTGTGGCTAACCTTAATGTGATAGTAACAGATCGACTTTTTTATTTTTCTACCTTTTATTTTATCACAGTAGTTTGGAATAGGTGGGGTATTTTTGGAAGAGAATTGTAGTTTGACCTATATTTGTTTTCATATTTTGAGAATGTTCTAAGTCGATGTTGCGGTTCAGATGTATACAACTATTACTTCCGACCACCATTCTGATTTGACACTAAATTTCTTAGTTTTTTCATATTCATTATTTAGTCAATAAGTCGTAAATTCATTGACCAGCTTCTTAAATTTCCCGTATATAGAAATCACAACTGTCATTCTTTGACACCATAGGACCGGCAGATAGACTTGTGTCAATATGAAAAACAATGAATTTCTGCCACTCTAAATGAAATAAAATTATAACTCAAACTTTTACAATTAATGTAAGCATCTCGATCATGAATGTAACAGGAGTCTCAATTCTACCGACTCGAGAATGATGTCCCGGTATATATTTATATATATTTATACACTTAACTGTTCAACGTGTCTCCTAATTCATTTGAGCCTGCTCAAGTTTCATCTTCCACGAGCTTAATATTTGTTATCTTGAGTATTACGTAAGAAGGCAGTAAATCAAGATTCATTATGTTAATGTACATTCATTTGCATACGACAACCCTTCATACAAACCTGCCAGTGCCTACCATTGTCTTTTATTTCAACAAAGTAGACAATCGTCTTTATTTCGCCGACTTTATAGAAGCTAGAGGAGGGATCAATTTTGTCTTTCTTTGTGATGCAAATCTTGTCATTAGTATAGAAGCCCGGAATTTGGGGTTCTTGAAACAATTTTAGGCTGAGCCGAAAGTGAATTGTGGCTTTTAAGGTTATAATTTGGCAGAAACGTTACTTTACTTTTGGATTCAGGATCTGTTTTAGACTATTAATTATTATTGTGTGAAGGCGAGCAGGAACGGTTCTATTCACTAGCTAAATGTGAAGTTTGGTATACAGGATAGTAAGCATGCTTGTTTTAGTTAACATCATAATTTGCGAAATTAATATTCATCCATTAACAAACCATCCGCCACGAACTCTAGCACAATTTCAAAGAACATGAAATCCAAATAGCGGTCAAACATTCAAAATGAATTCATAATACCTACAACTCAAAGGATCCCAAATTCTCAGATTTCTATTTCATCTATAATAAATCCAATTTCTTGAATGGTGAAATTCGACCTAGGAGCAAGATTACGGAACTCCGATTTCTCTAAGCCCTAAAGTATTAAGGTTCTGCATAGATTTATAGGGAGCACCTTTCATTTATGGGGCTGTCTACCCTTCCAATGATAAATGTGCTATATTATATCGGGGGTGTGAAGGAGGTCTATTTGTCGTCTTACTGTTTGATTAGCCATGAAATTGAAGGTTACAATCTGTGTGGAGGCGAGGTTGTATGGCAACGTGGGCACGCACACCGGCACACATGCATACAATATGTAGAGTTGAAGCAGATTGTGTGCGTCTTGGGCATATACATATGTGTGAGTAGTAAAATTGACGTCAAAGTCATCACTTATGTCGATATCATTGACTGTTTGAATTTAAGAATGGATATCAAAAATTTTCTTAGTAGAAATAATGTTATGTCTTTCGTTTGTGTGCTTTACAGTAAAAGGCTAAATTCGGCACGTCCTGTGTCAGCGTAATGCCCCCGCGGATGGGTGTCGTAAGCGCATATATTTCAAATTGATTACTGTAAGGATCAATTTTTCTAATGCCACATAATTTAATCCGAAGAATAATGAAAAGTATTTGGTGGTAATTTAATATTTTGTTAGAAATAATTAAGTAGTAAAAATGGAACGTGAGTCCGCTGGGTTCGAAAACTTCAGAACTGGCCGGTGTGGCGGCGATACTTGGGAAGCCCTATATCCAGCAGTGGACGTCTTTTGACTCAAAATCAAGGAATTTATTTTAAATAAACCATTTACAGGTACTTTTGAATTATCAAAGAGTCGGTCAGCAAGATGAAGGTGGTCACTCATTTGAAATCGTAGGACTGTATGGAGAAGAACGTGCAAGAAACTCCAGGGACATTCTTTTAAAATCATAAAATTGTTACAAGATATTTTATTACATCATTCATGTTGTTTTTATCCATGTGAGGACGATGCAGAAAGACATGCAACATAAAAACGTTCGTAAGAGAAAACATAATAGAAATTCAGAATTTAAAATAAGCAGTGGCAGCTAAGAGATGACCAGTCCCCGCTGATAGCGCCTGTTCATGAATATGAGGCATCGGAACAATGGCGCACAAACGACAATATGGTTGAGCTAAATGTAGCTCAACCATTTTGAAACTTAGTAATCCAACACACGCGCTACCATCAGCAAGACATTTGTTTGAGTATGATACTTTCAACCGCCAGAGCACATTCAAATCAATGAAAGACGTATCCTGTATATGGTAGGTTAAGAGCAAGTCCACAGTGCTCACACGTGTGTTATGCATATGATATACTAAAAACTTGCGTCTATACAAAGTTATTTTTTCTTTATAAGAAACCTGAATATAATTTGTCCAGAATAAGCAACTGAATCGATTCCAATAATTTCTACACCATGTTATATTTTTTCACAAATAAATTTTGAAATTGTTGCAGTGTGGTTACCGAGTGCGCCACGCAGCTTACGGTAGTTCACAGTACTTGGTGCCTGCGCACGTCCGCAGCTGACGCCACAGATCAGCGCACCACCCGCCCGTCCGAGCGGAGCGTTGACCATAGTTTTGTTGGGACAACCAAGTAAGATTACAAGTTCATAACTTTGTGGTATATCATTAATCTTATTGAAATTTTGTACATAGATTCTTTAATTAAAAATACTGGACACGTGTTTCGGGTTTTGCATAAACAGAAAATAATTTTGTATAATACAAATATAGTTTTATCCAATGGTGAGCAGCTCCCAAAATGTTTTCAAATGTCAATTAGTTTATGTTCCCCTGAATCAGTACCAGTGTTGAGTATATTTGAGTTAAGTTGACTTATAAATCCTTTGGCTCTACAGTGTGCATTTAATTAAGAGAGTAAGATTCAAATTTCGTTTTATTTATGTAGTTGGAATATGTGGGCAGGAATTTTATTTTAATATTTTAATAGTAACTAATGAAGGAACCAGTTCCCTACTTATTGGTCCCTATTTTCAGTCTTACGATTGTGGAAACTATAATTCTGTGTTAAACAATTCCCTCGCCTGCGGAGTCTCTGACTCGATAGATATTGAGTCAGAGCCCCCGCAGGCAAGATCATAGTAAAATACCGTACCGCAGCCCGTCCTCATAGTAAAATACCGTAAGACATAAGACTATGAAATTAACTGACTGAAGTGATGATGACTGCAATAAAGTTAAGATTTAATATCTTGTTTAGATATTATTAACTGTTTGTATCAATGTTGACGACACTTGACGGCGTTCGTGTGCGTATTACATACATCTATGTATGTAGATTCGTAAAATGTGTCCTCTGTATATATTTTATATCCCGAACGAGCGTTTTATACAAATTCTATAAAGCATTGTGTTGTTACAACGAGGAAAATTCATTTCGACGTTTTCATAGCGATTCCCGCTTCGAATGTTCAATAGGATTGGTGCCAATTTGTTTAGATTTTATCGTTCTCGTGTTTAATGACACAATGTATCAATCAGACAGCGAACATTGCTTTATACGAGTTATAAAAGCATAAAATATTATGAACCCATTGATGTCAAACTCAGGTCACCAAAAGGTTTACTTTTTTGGTGACTAACTGCTTATCATCACCACCTGCCGCAATCTTTTATCTTATATTGGGGGGGTTGTTTTCTTGACAGCCTCCGTGGCGTAGCGATAGTGAACGCGGCCACTGCACAAGGAGGCGCGAGTTCGATCCCCGAACAGTGCAAATATTTGAATGCATGAATATGAATATTTGCACTGGTCTAGTAGTGCCTCGGAAAGCACGTTCAGCCGTTGGTCCCGGTTGTCATACGAACATCTAATGGCCGTCGTTACGGGTTGTTAGAGCCCTCAAAAGTCCAAAAATTGATCTAAATGCAATGCTTCGATATCGCCTTCGGGTTGTGGAGGTCAGACGGCAGTCGCTTCATGGAAAATATCGAAGTTTAGCCAAAAATCAGCAGTTAGACTGGTAAAGCAGACCCCAGACTCCAAAGCTGAAAAGCTTCGGATTCAACTGGGATTAACGCTGAGATGATGATGATGATATTGGGGTCGGTTTTTGGTCCAATCGGATGCAGCTGACTACGTGGATTTTACATAAAATGACTACTTGTCTGATCTCTACAACCCAGTTGCTGGAAAAACACGATACCTCTTGGTAAGGAAGAATTGGTTGTCAGAATATTAGGCTTTTGATACTTATAACAAGTAAAAAATATGTATGATTAATAACCGGGGATTAACCAGTTAACATATTTCCCAAGGCACGAAGGAAGTATTGAATGTTTAAAATATTCATCCATGGATTTACACCATTAGGAATAAATGCACTTACTCAGCTTATCCGTCTGTAAATGTTAGATATAAAAGGCATTTACAAAAACAAAACAAATTTAATAAACCCGAATATTTACGAGAAAAGTTTGTATATTTTAGAATAATTCATAATCAGCTGTAACATTTAATTTAGCTTACAAATACCACATAATCCCAACAGCTCAGAACACAGGGAATCTCTACAAATCTTTTATTTTACAAGGTTTAACTGCGAAATCCTACCAGAGCAGCAGGAAGCTGCAGGTACATAATTAATAACGAAGAGAGCGCGCGACGAGGTCACCGCTTAATTTATGTTCCTTCACGGTTTGTGTGCAGGTGGGACGAGCAGAAATACTTCTGAAAAACTTGTTTCATATAGACTAGAAGATAATGTAAACAAAGTGTTAGTAACAGGCTGATCTTTATTTGTCTCTAATTAAAAATAATCTTGTAATGAACATAGGCTATATTCAAGATATTAAATTAGCCTACGCAAAATTAACCTGCCTTTTTCCCACTACTGGGACACAGGTCTTATCTCTCCACCACGCGGGACGAGTGAGAGTTAATGTTTGAATTTTGGGTTCTAGGATATGTTGATTTCCTCACGGTGTTTCTCTTCATCGTTTTGAAAGCACAGGTGATAAAACTATTTAAATAATTTACCCAAAGTATACTGCCTGAATGGGTTCAAAACACGCCTCACAACTCGTGGGGCGCAGGCGTTACCACTGTGCCAACACTGCTTCTACAGCTTGTGCCGATCATTTGAAAGTAACTGTCACTTGCGCAGATCAAATAAGTCATACTAAATCATCGCCAGAAATCTTGCATAAGACTAGTATCAAAGTTCTACAGCTACCTACCAAGCTACCTCCAATCCCCTGGGTACGTAATTAATAACCGGCATGTCTCCCAGAGGTCGCTGCTGAGTTATGACCCCATTACCTCCTGCTGTAGACCCTCTCCTCGCGTCCTGGCGGAAGAGCCTCACCAGATTATTGAAATGAGAGATTAACGCACAAGCTCTCTCAGATTTATTAACTTCAATATTGAGCTGTTGACTATATTTAAGGGTTTATGTTTGTGCTGGTAACATATTATTCTGATTGTTGAAAGATCATAGAGCAATGCATTGTTGGTTTATATGAGTAATTAGTAGTTTCTTTCCGGAGTATCTTAATCATTTCTCTGGGACTGGCAAATTCAAAAATTATTTATTCAATCTAGACCAATATCAGCACTTTTAAATGTCAAAATTATATAAGAAAGTCCCCAAAATTACTTTAACTCTGGAAACCTTTCTCGGCAGTCTTGATTGGGATCAGCGGGTTAATTGCTTATCACTTTAACAGTACAAATGGGTTTAATTTTGACAGTTCAACAAAATTTATCACGTTTTTGTTGAGCAAACAAATTTTTCAAACTCATAAACAAAGCAAAGATTAGCAATACCCTTCGAAATGATTAAGATCGTGATTGTCAGTGTGAAGTTAACTTAAGGTTCAGACCAACAAGGCAGCTTATGAAGATCCTGATTTAATGATTACCAAACATGTAGCTCAAAGCGGTCTCCAACGCCTGGAGCCCAGCCGAAGAGTAGCCAGCCTGTCAAATCAAATCAAATCAAAATCGTTTATTTCAAATTAACCATCACTTGGTACTTTTGAATAGTCAATGTCGGTCACTTCAAGAAAAGTGAAGCTAAATTGCCGGTGTTCTATGGCATGCATTTTGGACAGTGGGCGAGGGGATCGCACGATTTAGTTCCCTCTTCTTCGTTCCATCATCAGACGACCTGTCGTATGGCGAGTTTCCACCTTTTTTTTTTGTTGGGATGGGAAATCATCAAATGGCTTCTCCCGCTCAGGGCGGAGCGGAAGGGCGTGTTAGACTTTTACTGACTAAAACCCACCCGTATTTTTTCACTTGCCTGTGCGGCCAGGGCCTCGGTTTCTTGTTTAACCAACCCGCAACCCTGACCCAGGAGGCATCGGTCTTCGTGGACCCCGTCACGACGTGCTGACATCTCTTTGAGGCACGCGTAAAGCACGACGCGCCGTCGACACTACTCACCGCCCGCAGGCCCGCGCCTACGGTGGCTGGAAGTTAAGTGTCATCTCCCGACCAGGGCGTCTCCTGCGGCGGCTAGTGGCGTGAGGTCGCTGGGATTCCCGTTGCCTCACGCACTCCACCTCCTCCTTTGACATCATCACTGCTTCGCAGAAGGAGGTGACGGCTTGCCATGCACTCTCGCTCCGGACCAGGGTCGGACGCGAGAGATCGCCGCCGATCACCACTACGAGGACACGGCGGTGCTCTACCCAAGCCGGACAGATCTCCACCGTATGCTCCACCGTGACCCTTGCGTTTCCTCCCGCCTTATACAGAACAGGAACCTCCAGATCCCATGGCGGTAATCCGGCAAGGAGGCTCGCCACCTCAGCGGAGACCGTGCGGTATCCCCGGATCAGCCGAACGGCCATGACCCTCTGGGACGCGCGAGTTTCCACTCTTACGTTGTTGAAACCACTACGATCCGAACACCGCGTACATCGAAGGATTGAAAAAATTTGCCGGCGGCGGTGTTTCCTTCGGATTATAATTTAGGTGTCTTCAAGGCTAGAGTGAATAGGCTAGTGATAAACTAGCGCACTTTATATTTATCAGGTGGGATTGCGGTCAAGCACTAGATTATAATTTATAATAAAGGGCATTATATTTAAAAATCAAACGAACTTACCAAGTGAAGTTCGATGATAATTATGTGAGCAGCTTCTTTCGACGCGATTTGGTTAACAAATTGTAGATGTGTACCACGCATCAGCCTATCACACGGATTTTTTAAATACATTTCTTTTTTTTTTTTTTTTTTAAACACTGGCAACTTACTTTTACCCCCACTACCCCCACTCTGCTGCTGCTGCCGGTTCGAACGGTCGGCGCGATCTGCTCCTCATTTTAGTTGAAAGTATAATTATATATGTATATTTTGTATTTGTATGTATGTTAGGGTAGGGCATAAGTACTTATAGCAAAATGTAATATAATAGGGTGGGTGTATATAAATCGCGTCGAAAGAAGCTGCTCACATAATTATCATCGAACTTCACTTGGTAAGTTCGTTTGATTTTTAATTATGTTTCGCAGCTTCTTTCTTTGCGATTTGGTTAACAAATTGTAGGATGTTTAGAGGTGACAAATATAAAATATACCTATATAGGTACTTAAGTTTTTATAAAACAAATTATTTCATAATAAATGAATAGTTTTTACTAATATTATATGAAATTTTCGAACACCTCTTTATAAGCAAATCATAACAGATGTTCATTTAACATATAAACGTAACAACAGATTTACATGTATTAATCTGTAGAATTTAATATTGAGCTTGCAAATTATCCTCGACTATCGATCTTTTATCAGCAGTATTTCTAATCACTTCAATACTGACACCTGAGCTGCTGGCTCTGGATGTGGCTGCATGACGAGTACTATGCGCACTAAATATACAAATATCAATACCACTCTTTTTGTAATATTTTCTTAATCCAACAACCGTTGGGATGACACCTTCTTATAAGGTTTCTTGTAACTGATGAATAAATAATCATTATTAGTCTGTCGAATGGAATTTGTTTTATTTATATCATAGTCATGTAAACAGGTAGCTGGACATAAATTAGGTTTTTCATTACAGAAAGGTAATTTCAAAAAGGGTTGAAAAGAATTCGGTTTCGAGGTGTTTATTAAATCTGGATTTTAATGGTAATTAGGTTTTGATTAATGACATTAATATTGCTTATTTTTATTTGTGAAAAATGTTTATACTCTATGAACAGTTACTAGAGCCAACAAGTTAAGTGAATACTTTGAAAGAGTTTCCACCTGGAAACTCTTTTCAAAGTATTCACTTCGTTCAGATAAATAGCCAAGAACAGTATCAGTATCCCAAGTCATATTATACCTTGGTTGACATGGTCTTGATCTGAAAACTCTTTTCATAAACCTTTTTATTCGCGAGTCCTGTACTATATTTGGAAATAATATTGACAGGGCGATTTGTACGAGTTAATTGTGCCATATTTGGCACCTTTATCAAATACTTTTGTAAGGAAATCTAAAATTACGGTAACATTGGTATCCAAATAGTCACAACCGCTTTGTTTACAATATTCTAACCAGGGTCTAATACAAGTGTCATATTGCTTGTACGTGTTATCTGAAAGCGAATTGATCATAATGCTAACCGTCCTCACTGGTATTAATATCTTCAGATATTTTTGCCGGATAACTTTGCGGCAACTAAGCGAAGTGTCTTGTGAAGATTGTTGGGTGTTCCGAAAGGAGCTGACAAAAGATTAACGTCAGGACTGAAATGTATAAAGGATGGGCAGGCTAGTCTTAAACAAAGGAAACGAGGGTTGTTATGACCAATATGGTACAACTACTGCTTCTTCTGCCTTGTCGGCTTTTATTTTTCGTAACACTTTTAAAATTAAAATAAAGGGGGGAAAAGCATAAAAATATAATTATGTCCAGGACACAGTAAAGGCGTCGATAGTCCATGCGTCAGGGTCGATCTTCCAAGTAATATACATTTGGCACTACAGCGACTCTCTAACTAATCTATTTCAAAAAAGGCCAAACACCTGACAAAACTTTTTCGAAAGCATAGTCTGCCAATTCCCATTCCGTATCCTGAAATGCCTTTCTAGACAAAATATCGGCCTCACAGTTATCTTTGGTATTTATGTAAGATACAAAAATATATATCTTTCGGGACACACACCATTGCCAGATTTCTCTGGATACATTGTTTAAATGTGGGTACTGCACGTTTCCCATACGGTGGATGCAACAAATAGCCGTTGTATTGTCGATTCTCAATAAAATGTCTACTTACATTATAAAGATCCTTTGCAAAAACCTTAAGTGCGAGGAAAACAGCTTTTAATTCTAATTCATTTATGTGTGAACAAGATTCGTCATTTTTCCAATAACCGGACGCTTCCTTATTATTACAAAAAGCGCCCCAACCAGTTAAACTCGAATCGGAAAATATTTCGAAACTAAATTGATTAAATCTAAAAGGCGAACAAGCACTATCAATGTGATTTAACCACAAACAAAAATCATCTTGCAATTTTTAAAATTACTGGGTAGGTGAATAATTTGTTCTTGTTGAATAACTGTCATTATTTTGTAAACACAGGTACTTGTGACGTTCAAACAATTTAGTGTATAACCCAGAATATTGAACCGCAGGGCAATACAAACCGGCAGACCAATTTATTCTAGCAAAATTGCGAAGTTTGCATTTTCGTTTGTGTGTCCTTTTCTGTTCTTTTAATCAGGAAGGTATAGTGTCATAAGTTTTGAATCGTAAATAAAACCTAAAAATTTGCATTGTTGTTTTGGGGTAAGTGAACTTTTTTCTGTGTTGATTATAAAACCTAGATCTGTCAAAACTTTCATTGTGTAATTAACGTTATCGTTACATTCTTTATATGATTGGCCGAAACAAAGGATAGGTATCGTTTAAATATATAGCGAATATGTAATCTTTATTTCGTAAGTATTCTATTACGGGTTTAAGTAATTTAGTAAAAACGTATGGTGCTGTACATAACCTGTACATAACTAGTAACAAGTACATAAACCAAATGGGAGGCAAGTGAATTCGTACAATCACCGGTGAGAGTTTTGATAAGTGCGTGATTTGAAACGCAAGTATTTTCGATGTGATTTAGTAACATTGATTAAAAAATAAGCGTCTTTTAAATCGATAGATGCCATGAAACAGTTTGGTGTTATTAATTTTGAGGCAGTGCGATAATCTTCTATCTTAAAATGACTTTCCTGTTTAGGTTTTTATTTTTTGTAACTATTAGTTTAAGTTGATTTTTGTGTCTTTTGCGTAACCTTACGGGCCTCTGCCGATTTTTGCACATTATTGGCATGTTTTACTTTTTCGGACATAACGTCGCCAAAAAAATATTTATCTGTGCATGAATTTACGAGGGTATCTCGAAGACCGGTACTTATGGATGAAATAACAAATTTCTTTCCCATTTTGGTTGAAGTTTTCGAAATTAGACTTCAATAACCGGAGCTAACGCTGCGAGTGCAGTACCTATTTATTTCTGCCTATACATAAGCGAGAAATCCCGTTTTTAAGAGTTCCGTCAATGCGGTTTTAGCCTCCGGATTTAATAGAGGCGGTACCAACAATTAGCAATTTTTGGGAAAAAATATTCCTTTGTTAGTTATTCCTTGACCTCCTTGCAGATGTAGTATAAATCTTTTTTCTCCGTTAAGTTTCGGTACTAAGAATACACCAGATACAAATTGAGTTTTCGTAAGTACATTTACGAATTGCCCCAATTTTAAGTAATTTAATTAAAGATTTTTGAAAATCTGCGGCCTCTTGGGGTGATTTTGTATATGAAACAATACTGTTACTCTGGACTGGTGGGTTATTGAAAGGAATATTGTAGCCTTCGGCCCATAATAAGACAATAGGATCATTTGTAATGTTCGCCCACCTTTGTGAGAAAAAACGTAAACGTCCTGCGTACAGTACCTCTTTTTGCGTTAGCGGCGAGCTTGGACGTTTCTGCCACGACGCGGCGGTGAGGCGTGCGGCGGCGGTGAGCGCTCGCGGGCTGCTCTGCGCGGCGGTGGTGGCGGGGCCCGGCTGCTCTGCTGCTGGTGCTGGCGGTGAGGCGTGCGGCGGCGGTAAGCGCTCGCGGGCTGCTCTGCGCGGCGGTGGTGGCGGGGCCCGGCTGCTCTGCTGCTGGTGCTGGCGGTGGCCGGGCTGACTCTTCCGTGCATACTGCTTGCCCGCTGCTTTTGATGCAGGGGTTTGAAGTTTAGTCTCCGGTTCTGGCGCTTCACCTAGCAACGCTAGGATGTCAGTGTCCAGGACGGCGTCTTCGACTGCGCCCGTCAAGCCATCAGCGTCAGTATCTTGCATTGGCGGCGGGTCAGGAACAGTCTCCACGCCAGCCACTGCAGCTTCGGTTTCGAGTTGGTATGAGCAGCCAGCAAGAACGAAAAGTTCTTGTAAAAACTTTGAGGGTAAAAGCCCAGAGTAATGACAGTTACGCATCAGTTTATAATAAAAGTGGATGGATACAACCCAGTTATTCATACTAAATAAGTATAAACGGTAGTTGTTCGCATCTTTGACGGTAAAAGCCCAGAGTATTGGCAGTTACGCATCAGTTTATAATAAAAGTGGATGGATACAACCCAGTTATTCATACTAAATAAGTATAAACGGCAGTTGTTCGCATCTTTGAGGGTAAAAGCCCAGAGTATTGGCAGTTACGCATCAGTTTATAATAAAAGTGGATGGATACAACCCAGTTATTCATACTAAATAAGTATAAACGGCAGTTGTTCGCATCTTTGAGGGTAAAAGCCCAGAGTATTGGCAGTTACGCATCAGTTTATAATAAAAGTGGATGGATACAACCCAGTTATTCATACTAAATAAGTATAAACGGTAGTTGTTCGCATCTTTGAGGGTAAAAGCCCAGAGTATTGGCAGTTACGCATCAGTTTATAATAAAAGTGGATGGATACAACCCAGTTATTCATACTAAATAAGTATAAACGGCAGTTGTTCGCATCTTGGAATGTTAAGAGCCAAAATTAGGAAATAACGCAATAATTGAATGAATATCAATCACTTACGATCTGTATCTTCATCAGAATAAATAATTCGTTTCTTAAGTTTTTCATTTAACCTCCTAATTTTTCACCTAATGATTTCTTCAGAGTCCTCGTACTTCCGTTTCTTCCCCATGTTCAAATTCAAATAATGGTGCGGCAGGGTTCTTTCCCAATGACGTGCGTAGGCTTCGGCACGGAAACACATAATGAGGAGCAGATCGCGCCGACCGTTCGAACCGGCAGCAGCAGCAGAGTGGGGGTAGTGGGGGTAAAAGTAAGTTGCCAGTGTTTAAAAAAAAAAAAAAAATGTATTTAAAAAATCCGTGTGATAGGCTGATGCGTGGTACACATCTACAATTTGTTAACCAAATCGCAAAGAAAGAAGCTGCGAAACATAATACTGTGCTGACTTGGATTTCTCACACAAATGAATTTTGTGTGAGAAATCCATAGTCACATTCCAATCAATTCCCAAAGAATCTTCATCACTTAATACCTAAGTCTAAAAGATTCGTGCCTTCAATTTGCAGTTCGGAAGTGCACTCTTAACTCTAGTAGAGAGTTGTTTGACTCGTCCCTCTTCTTTGTCGATTGCGTTACTTTTTAATCAATATAACAATACAGGCCTTCCACCGCCTTCGGAATTTAATCTCTTCTTTGTGTTCGAGAAAGTGGCATGAACAACATTTAATAAAAAAGCGAAAATGTTAACAAGGTCGACCCTAGCTGAGATAGAATAGTTCCGCTTTGTGATGCATAAAAAGTATATAATGGATTTTACTATTTTGAAGTCACTATAATCAATAGTGGCTTTAAAATATAAATCAATAAGCGAAAAAATACTGAATTGACGGAGAAACTATAAATATCGGTGGAGGTAAAATCTTAGTAACGAGAGATTTTGTTTTTAACTTATATACGTTTTATGGTGTACATAACAGCAATAGAAATATACAGTAGTAACATTTAGAACACGAAATACAACGAAACGAACAGTGGAGGCTTGATGATAGAGGTCTGTTGCAACTTTTTGGGTACGGAACTCTTAGAACCATATGTATTTATTTGCTAGATATCATAATATCTGTTAAATGAGCGCTGAGCTGCCAGGAATAAGTAGATTATATAAGAACAGCAACCTCATTGCATGATACAGATCATTGAGACGGTTTATTGCAGTATATCCATTGCTTCGTATGTTCGAAAAATTCGTCTGCTCAACAATATCAATGTAAGCGCTCTGTGCCTAAAATGTGTTGTGGCTAATTCTTGTTGCAAAGCGAATATGCGACCTTGTCAACATACCACAAGATTGATGACCGTTAAAAGTGGCCCTTGTGCAACTTTACTATTATGTTTCGATCGATTAGTCGGTCGTCGAATCAATCACGCTCTCGCCCTTTGAGCGGTGCCAGAAAGTTGATATTGCAATTTCTATGAAAAGCCGATACAAAAGGATTTTATGAATGCATCCATTTCGGAGTGTTTGTATAGAGCCTTCTTAGTGTTTTTAAAAGGCACGTTATAGGTGACTTTTTACGTAATGTTGCGTACGTGTGTCACCTTTTCTCGGTGGTAGGCCGTAACATGTTGCCGCCAAGCGAATTGTCGTGTTCCGGCATGACATCTGGTGAAGCCGTACGCAGAACGGGTCTGAGCAGTTGTGCTGCGATGTGTGCCGGGTTTGATGCGCCAATGTTGTTGTGTCGGGAGTTTGGTCGTGGAGAGTCTCCAGATCAATCTCCCTCTGACGCAGCATCGTTTGGTCGTGTTGGTCTTGGGTTTAACATTACATCACCTTTCTCAACTGCCGTCATCCTTCCTATTCCTAAGTTTTTGAAGTAAGTAGGCTTAATAAACTAGTGCGCTTTACCATCAACGATTGCATCACTGCTTACCATCAGGCGGGATTGCAGTCAAGCACTTGTTTATAATTATTAAAAAAAAACATTTTGACGCGCCAACAGATTCTTGGTCGTGGGACCAATATTACATACTCGTAATACTCAGAACACAAGTATTGTCACCAAACGGTGCCTTGGAACGACATTGTTTAAAATAGCCAATATGTATTGTAATATTGATGTTGTATTGTAGCCTGAATAATTACGACATAAAGATAATTTGAATTTTAGGATCTGGTAAATAAACGATTTAATTTGGTTGAACAAATCTGAGACTACGGTTGTTTAGAATACGGTGACGATGACTCAGTAAAAATATCTTACATGTCGTTCTGAGTATATAAACTGTTAATAAATTTTAATTGATCTATCTATCTATAATCTATATATAATCTAGATAAATGGTGATCAGTTACTATGCCTGAGTGCACGTTTTTTAATAATTTTGCGCTATTTATTTTGTTTGCAAAAGCATGTAGTTACTATATGAACTTGCATTGTACTCTTCAATATCATCCTCGTAGAGAATTACACACAGAACAGAAATACAGTCTAATTACGATATTATTCACGTTATCTATGAAAACCATTCTCTGCGAATCTGCATAAACTTTCAATTGGTTCGGTTGTTAAAGTATTATGAAATTAATTGATTAAAGTAATATTGCACATTGAAATTTTACAATACAGGTATCCTACTACCTACTAATGCCTATATTGTAATATTTCGTTTTTAATTATTTAACATTAGTAGCATTTTCATTGATTTGAAAAGCGAACTGTGGCTTAACTGGTGTGAATAACAGCCGCACTGATCGATTGATTACGTAAAACTACGCTTGCTACAGTTGGTCTATGGATGGTCATCATCTTCATATACCCCTCCATTCCTTTGAAGGTGCATTATGCGGTTCGCATTTGTGGATCTTTGACAGATGTTACGCGCCATCAAAAGGCCAAAAGTTTGACAATCAGTTTTACGTAGGAGTATCGTATTGCTCAGTAATTGTGTTGTGGAGGCTAGGTAGGCAGTCACTATATGTATGTAAAATACTGATATTCAGTTTTAACTGTTAATTGGTTTGAATTTGTCAAAATCAGCGGCGGTGTTTCCGTCGGACTACAATTTGAGTGTCTTCAAGGCTAGAGTGAATAGGCCCTTAATAAACTAGTGCGCTTTACCATCAACGATTGCGTCACTGCTTAACATCAGGCGGGATTGCGGTCAAGCGCTAGTTTATAATTTATATATGTCGCAGACAGCGACAGCGGAGTGGTAGGGTCGACAGCATCTTGGTGTGGTGGTAAGGGTTCCATTTCGTAGGTGAGTTTTGATTTAAAGCCTCCAATATACCCTCCAATCTTAATAATAACAATTTGAATAGGGAAACCGACAGTTTCGGTTTGGAGAAGTGCCTTAGTCCGCGTCTCGATGCAAAGTGACCGTTCGACGAACCCCACTTTCCAAAGCGGCTCTGTCCTTGTGCCGCCATCTCAAAAATAACGTCACAAGCGTTTGCCCCCCTACTACGAAAATCAAATCAGCAACCTCTATTAAAATTATACCGACGATCTTCGACATATATATAATTCAAAGGATTTCATAATTTAAAAATAAGCCAAAACAGAAAGCCACGCTTTATTTATTTTTTTAGTTTAGACAGGCGTGGGAAATCCTCATGGACGCCCAGGCTTCACTAGTGAACCAGTCTGGGCAGTGCCGGTCTCTTACCGCCTAAACCCCACTCCTGCCTTTTCTGAATTCACAACAAAATAAAATTGCATCATCAGATTATTGCTGCTGTATTCACTAACATAAAAACT
This sequence comes from Sesamia nonagrioides, assembly GCA_017933935.1. Taxonomy (NCBI): domain Eukaryota; kingdom Metazoa; phylum Arthropoda; class Insecta; order Lepidoptera; family Noctuidae; genus Sesamia; species Sesamia nonagrioides. Next base: position 316,570 of record JADWQK010002013.1, read on the forward strand.
AAGGTCAAAGTAGCATCAACCTCAGCTAACGAGCTTATATCGACCTCAGCTGATGAGCTTACATCGACCTCGAGTGAAATTCTTATATCAACCTCAGCTGAAATGCTTACATTGACCTCAACGTACGTGCTTACATCAACCTCAGCTGAGATGCTTACATTGACCTCAAATTACGTGCTTACATCAACCTCAGCTGAGATGCTTACATTGACCTCAACTTACGTGCTTATGTCATCCTCAGCTGAGATGCTTACATTGACCTCAACTTACGTGCTTACATCAACCTCAGCTGAGATACTAACATTCACCTCAACTTACGTGCTTACATCAACCTCAGCTGAGATGCTTACATTGACCTCAACTTACGTGCTATCAGTCTAAAACATGTTTAATGTTCAGACGCCAGCAGATCAAGCTACATCAAACTGAGAAATTTTCAAATATAAATATTGTTTATTAATATATAGAGTGGTGTTGACAATACGACAATAAATGAAAACACGAACAATGCTGGTTCATAGAAATAATCCTAAACCTTAGCAAAAAAACCTATCATCAAAAATAAAAAAATAAAAAATTTCAAACCAACTAAATCGCATAAAATTGCAAACGGAATAGAACATTCTTTAAAAATATTGCTTCACTGACCGCCGATCGGCGACAGCGCGATCCTGTATCGACTTGCTTTTATCGCGCCATTATTATTATAGTTTGGTACCGCAGGATGCGACGGTCATTAACCTGTAAACGCTTCCTTATCAAAATGTAAAAAACGAAAAATAATTTCCTGTGACTAAACTAATGGACACATTCTACTTATATGATTATTTATGGGTAGACCGAGAATATGTTGATGTACACGATGTTTAATTTATTGTCGTATTATCAGCACCACTCTGTATACTAGCAATATAGTTGAAAATATGATTAAAGAAATTAGACAGATCGTAATGCACTATAACTATAGCCCGTCTGTTCCTCTAAAGTGCAGCCAACAGGGGGCTAATTCTACTAATTGTAAGAACTTCACAGTCTGATCTCAATCTCAATCTGTCAAAAACTACCTTCATTCCCAACATTCTGACAAGTGTTTGACATTTGTTTGTCATCGAGATAAGACTGCGAGGATTGGTAATGATGCGAGAATTACCCCTCAGGACACATATGGCATGACAATAAATAAGTGTCCCATGACACTTAATTCTGACACATAAACATTGTGACAATAATGAGTTGTTAGAGCAGATTTTATATAAAATATATTCATACTCATGTTTAAAATTGCGAAATCAGATTACTGTTCCAAGGGAAAAAAAATAGACTCAATAATTATTTTTAATGTGAATGATAGGTATTAGCGTAACCTACAAATCAATTTTCCATCGACAGAAAAAGACTGTCATTACCTTTACTACCGGACGTACTGCAGGACACCGCTAGCATTTGCTTGATATTCTGAGCAGACCTAGCCAGCGCTTCTCCTCCTCACGTGTCAAAATGTGTAACTCTCTGCCTCTGCCACATTTAACCTGCCTGCCTCCCACCTAATTTTGAACGTGTCTACGAAAAAAAGAGTTTGCGATGGCGTCACCAAGTTGCTTGATTAATTACTAGCAACTATTACTAAAAACGGCGCACCTATTCAATTTTTCTTATTTCATATCACCTAAATAAGGAAACCATATCAAATCACCTTTCTACATTCCCATCGAACACCTGAAGATAAATGCAGGACCATTACAGTTACTTCCCCATCTCAGATCAGAATACTATCATTTTTATAAGCCCCATACCTCATGTTATTTTATCTGATGCTATAAATTACCTCGAGGAAGGTACGAGAGGAACTGTCTTATCTTTCGGGTTATAATCTAGGAATTGTTTTATCATAGTTTTGTTGGTAACTTTTTCTTTTGTAATAGGATCTGTCTTGTTATGTTGAGTTTTGTAAGTGAATTGGGTTTTGGTTTCAGTCTAACTGGAATAATTGATCTTCGCACGGTTGCTTTAGAAGGGGAAGAGTCACTGTTATAATATTGTACCTATCTAAGTTACAAACATTTAACGGATATTTCTAATGTAAATAGGTTAATACTGTTTACTTCAGTCCAGTCTTTTTTTTGTTTCAATCTTTTTGATTATATGTATATGCTTTTGGTTACATAAGGTTTATATGACCACACGTTTCTAGTATCTCAGATAAGGAATTGAATGATCATATTTTATGGGTCAACTAAGTTTTGTGGGCCATCACATGGCCCAACTCTCCCAATGGGACCGGCATCATAATCGCAAATGATTTCAAAAAGTTGCCCCAAAACATTTGGGTCCAGTAGGTACAAAAGTTTTGTATCGGACGATTGATATTATTATTATTCACGATTACGATGTTGGTGATGATGAAAGTTGTTCAGTTTAAGGTCTTTACTACCGCCCTCATTATGACCACACATTTTTAATACGAGCTGCATAGAAAAGAATAAAATTCTACTTTAACCAAGCCTTAACAAGATTTTTTGATTAGTAAAATTTGGGACAGTATTAGCAAGCACAGACACATAAGAAAACATGGAAAACAATACGAGGTATAAAGATTGGTCACTATTGCTACATCCCATGAGAGGCAGCACGATAGTGACGCACGTACACACAGTCTAGGCGACTCACGACCCACATACACACAGTCCAGGCGCCTCGCAATCATGCCTATGACACTGTATAATCTGATAAAGTAGCAAATGGTGAAACCACGAGTAGTTAAACCTAGGGACCGACAATTCTACGAAATTTGAAAAGGAAAGTTGGAACTAATGAAGTTGCTAATCTAACAATTAGATATTAAGGCGAGTTTTTGGCTCATGGGCGAAAAGTTCAAACCACTACAGCCGTTAAGTGGCGCCTAAACAAAGTTATTCTTGTTCACTTTTGACTTTCAACTTGTACGACATTATTCTGAATTCCCGAACATTCGGAACGGGTATCGGAAGCGGATCTCGAACAATTACGGTTGACAAAATGTTTCACAACTTTTTTCCCGTATTATAAAGGGAGGCGTTTAGGGGAACATCGATTTTGTTGGAACTTTTTTAATGTATGTATTTTTGGCATTTCTTTCTTCTTTTTTTAGGTTAAGTGGTCCCTTTGTGTTCATGATCATTAAGTTATGGTCTTTTTAACAATATTATGTCATTTTATCTACAAAACTTGCACCCGATGGGATTTCTCATGAACAAAAATTACAAACTTACATCAGTTATACCCCCTTTTGGGATTTATATTTTACTAGCTTTCCGCCCGCGGCTTCGCCCGCGTGGAGTTCAGTTATATCGCGCTTTTTAGATTTCCCTCGGGAACATCAAATTTTTCCGGGATAAAAGGTAGCCTATGTTCTTTCTCAGGGTCTAAAGATTGTCTGTGTCAAATTTCATCAAAATCGGTTAAGAGGTTTAAGCGGGAAAGCGTAACAGACAGACAGACAGACAGACAGACAGACAGACAGACAGACAGACAGACAGACAGACCGACAGACAGACAGACAGAGTTACTTTCGCATTTATAATATTAGTATGGATAAAACATTTCTCAATGTTCACATTCGTTATATTGCGTACATTAGTGAAAAAATTAATGAATTTAAAAATAATAATGTACTTGTCTGCGTCAGTGATAGATGAGCAATATCTTCTCGAATCAGTGGTATGGAATCCTCTGTGCAAGGTAACAATAAAAAACTTTGAGTGCAGCAAATCATACAGTATTTCACTTTCAGAATAAACACACTATTGTTCGGGCAACTCGACAGTTTCGCGTGGAAATTTGCATACGTTCATTACCCTCAAAAGTTTTATTTATCGGTCACTTCCTTAGTCATACGTGCCTTTATATTAAACCAGGGTCTCCTGAGACCATTCCAAACTTTTTAGCATATGATTGAGCAGTATAACAATCCTCGACATTAATATTCAATGTGTCAAAGTTCTAGCAATACACAACAGATGGTATGATCATAGCCAGCCAGCTAACACACCGCTCTCAATAATACACTTGGCCAAACTTGGAGTACACTCGCATGTAGACTTCGGAACAACTCAGAGAAGTATGTTCGAGAAATTGTTCCGAATTGTTTCCGATATCAAATTAGATGTTACTTAGTAAGTCAGTTTCTTATTGGGTTTGTTCGTTGTTATTGTTATTGTTAAGAGGGATCAGTTTCGGAATTAGAAGAATTGAACGATACAGATAATGACCAAACTTAATACAAGATTAATGTTTTCTTTCGTATTCAAAAATACCTTAATTTTTATGTGTATGTGTATTATAGAGCTTAATGCTTCTGGCTAAACAATAGAAGTCCATCCAGATATTTATCCTTAGTGATTCTTTTTAGTGAAGAATAAGTGTACGTGTGACAATCCGTCACATAACGAGACCCCTTCGTACCTCGGGATTCGCGATAAGAACATCTATCATTCGTACATCATCTATGAGAACCGAATCAGTTGAACCAGTGTTATCAAAATATATAATGATACCTAGTTACTGGGCTGTGGTGGCCAGACAGGCAGTAGCTTAAAAACTTGGAAGCTCAGCCCCAAAATAGTTACGACGAGACTAGGAGATTAAATCAAGCTCAATATGTACCAGTGTGTACTAAAAGTAAGGATGCAAAGAATTTCACTAAGGAAACATTTTGTTCCTCATGAAACTTTGTAGAACTTTTAACTTATTTAAGTGAAACTTGCTATGCATTATTGCTCTTCTTTCCCTTGAGAGCCTTTCATGTAAAGTCAGGAAAATAATGTTTAATTAAATTGACTTCAGCAGCGTGGCTCAGTAGTAACGGCTGGGATTTACGAGTGGTAGGTCGTGAGTTTGAACCCAAGCCGGCGCTTCACTTTATTTGAATTATTTCATAACCAGTAAGACGGTGAAGGAAAACATCATGAGGTAACCGGTATGTCCTGCAGCTAATTATTCAAAGTCTAATGACATCTACAAACCCGCTGGGCCCGCGTAATATGAGACCTCTCACTGAGAGGATATCTATAAAACATCAATGATATTATTATAGCGTGATTAAGTTGCTGTTATAAATTTATTATTATTATTTTTTATAATTATAAACTGGTGCTTGACCGCAATCCCGCCTGATGGTAGGCAATGATAGAATCGTTGATGGTAAAGCGCGCAAGTTTATTAAAACTGAGAGAATAGGAAGGAAGACAGTACTTGAGCGAGGTGATACAATGTCAAATCCAACAACACGACCAACGATGCTGCGCCATTGGGAGATTGATCTAGAGACCCTCCATGACCAAACTCCCGACACAACAATGTTTGGCGCATCGTACCCAGCACACATCGCAACACGACTGCTCAGACCCGTCCTCCGTACGGCTTCACCAGACGTCATGCCAGACCACGACGAATCGCTTGGCGGCAAGACTTTGTCTGATGGGTGGTAACTTCTGCCGGCAGCCGATGTTATAGCCTACCACCGAGAAACCTACTAACAAAACGTGTCTATGAAAGTAAGAATTACTGCACCGTTTGTCGTCATCACGAGAATGCCGGGTGTAGCTGGAAACGAGCACTGGGGCTCTGTCCCGCATACAGTCGTAAGATTATGTTGAGCGATAACCGTTTAGCGTGCATGTCACGCATATTTTCCTGTATTGAATCTTTCTGTATTATTTCGTTGCGTCATGTACCGCAAATTTACAATACGCCGTGACGTCATCATCATTCCCACAACCTATAGCAACGAATCACTCAGCCAGCCAGCACCCACGGCTCAATAGAGATCCTGAACAAAAACATGCAGCGACCGCGTATACCTGGTCATCACCCTCAGCCTCATTAGCAACATCGGAACAGCACACTGCACTTTCGGCCAGTCAACAAGAAGAGCCTTCTCTCTTGGTCGACGCAGCAGCCAGCCTCAAACCGTCGTTGTACGACATCCGACGCACTGGAGTATAATATAGCGCCATCATCTCGACTCAGGAGGGAATCTCCGAAGACAGTTCTGACTCACCGTGAACTGTGCGGCAACTGGCAACTCACTGGAAGCTCAGCTGGTCTGACTAGCATCGCAAGATACAAGACATAACTGACTATCGACCTCCGGTCTCCGGAGGGAAGTGATATAGCGGTATCTACAAATGCGTCCTGCATGTCTCTTATCTCGCAAGCAGAGTTTACCTCGCAACTCACATACATACAACTTCCCAACATCAACCGTTGGGCAAGTGCCTGCCAGACATAACAACCGTCTGGTCGGAGGATCCTCCCTTTTCTATGGAGGAGTAGTGAACTTTACTCCCTGTTCCTCATGGCTCTAACCAAAGTTATAAAAAGGTTAACATGGACATAGGGTGCTAATTAACTTATCAAATAATGTCCCTGATACTAACTACAAATTTACTGTAAACCACAGAAAACCTTTGGCTCATTATTACACTTTAAGCTGAACACACGTCCCTATATAAATCCGCAGCACTCTCCACCAAGACATTCTATCCATTATCTCCCACCACAGGTGCATCATCTATCACAGTACTTGTTCAATATTAACAGAGTTTTCCCTCAACTTTGCCTCTGAAAAGGCAACAGTTTACATCCCAGACCTCCCTACGGAGGGCAGAACTGAATGATAAATGACTTATTTTCTATAAGGCGGTTTTACAAACACTGTTATTAGTTTTTCGGTTTTAAAACTAGTTGAGTTCCACGTTTCTTATCTGCCTAATATACGAAGTCTAGACAAATTCTTGGCCAAATCATATGAACCATGTAGGACCGTTGCCTGATATGGTTTTTAATTTGAGAATCATGTAGATCATTTTTTTATATAATTCTATCAGTTTCCAGAGAGGACCTGCCCAGTCGTTTGTCTGTCTGCGGTTTATTTGTCATAAATCATACAGCTCAACTAAAACATAAGGAGCTCAACGATTGGATGAACAATACCAAAGAAAGAAGATTTGTGAAGACCACATCAATTACTCAAACTGCTAGACTATGAAAAAACTAACAGAATAGCAATAGAACAGAATTTAAAAAAATGGTCTCAACATTCACAATATAGATTCATAGGTCAATATAGGTTCATAGGGTATAGGTTCATAGGGTAGGGTATTCATAGGTTTTCGGGCAAAAATTTTACTTTAAAAAATATTTTTGTTTTTATTAAGACATTTCTTGAATGTCGTTAGAAAGTTTACTATGAAAACGTACATTAAGTTTACCTTTACATTTTCACCTAAAGGAGCCACTTATTTTCTTGAGCCTGGTGATTATCGGTCAACAAAAATCTCTGTTGAAATCTTATCCACAGTTATTGATGCATTAGACGATCATTACGATTATTCCTTAGCTGAGATTCATTACGTAGTATAATTAAATATTTCCAACCAAGGCATCACTTTAAACGGGGGTAGTAGAGGGATTGTGATTGAGGAATTATTGTTTCTTTCCTTCTTTAGGGTTATTGATTGTGATTGAGGAATTATTGTTTCTTTCCTTCTTTAGGGTTATTGATTGTGATTGAGGAATTATTGTTTCCTTCCTCCTTTAGGGTTATTGTAAAAGGGTCAAATTGCAGCAGAGGATGGTTGCTCACGTAATTGCACTTTCGTTATAAATTATTTAAGTCTCTTTTAAATAAAATTAACCATGCTGACGACAGGTGCTATTGAGCGCATCGGTCTGCGGTCTTAAGAATCTGATGGGGATCTGTGTGTTGTTGTGTATAAAAATAAAGCGTCGCTTGAGAAAGTGGGGCAAATCAAATAATTGGATACTTACAGCTGACATGAAAGGCGACGCGGACATTGAGCGGGAGCGGAGAACCTTATCAGTGAGGGGTAAAACGATAGAGCGTGAGTTTGTGAGCCGTTAGAGGGTTGTAAAAATAACGTTCCTTAGAACGTATTTTACATTCTTATTCTACACACGCAACCTGTAGGCTGAGAATACTCGTGCGGCATACAGTGCCCTCCGCATCCAGTTCAATAACGCGTTTAGAGCAATGTCGAGGCTGCACCGCCACTGCTTCCACGCGACTGTGCGCAAGCGGTGCGCGTCTCTGATATCCAGAGCGCAGGACAGCATCAACTCCATCCCCGCGATAATCATTAAAAGACTGGATTGCCTTATATCCAGCAATGCCTAGCCATCCAATCCAGCTTGAACCTATTTTGTACTAGAATACTCTACCCTGCCCTGCTTCGCATGGTCCTTATGGCTTGGCAATGTACTGGTATCTAAAACGCTACACGCGGTCAACACGCCATACTGACCTTACGCAGATCCTGTCTCTCGCAAGCAGAGTTTTCTGTGCAACTAGTATACATATAACTTTCCAACATCAACTGTTGGTAAAGTGTCCGCCAGACACAACGCCCGTCAGGAAAGATCCTTCCTTTTCTTTGGTGATCGAGTGAACTTTGCATTCTGTTCCTCATACCTTTATGGCAAAATATAGAGATTGTATTGTTATGAGTTCGTTATAAATCTATTTAAACCATACTCTTCATATAAATTCTTTAAATGTTGTTGAAAACTAAATAATAAATTCGCTGTGAAGGTTGAAAAGAACACCTCGCTTACACACGCCGAGGCGGGAAACACTTTTATGGTAAAGAACCTATAGGAAAACAATTAAAACTGGCCAAGTGCGAGTCGGACCCGCTCGTTTTGTCTCGTTTTTGTTATTACAGGTATATACACACACCATCTTTGAAAATGTCAACTGTATAGAAATCATAGTTAGACCGACAGACAGACGAATAGTGGAGACTTGGCAATGGTTGGGGGTCGTATTAATAAGGTCCAGTTACCCTTTGAGTACGCATCACTAAAAATAGTCTTTCCTTTTGTAAGTAAAACATCACTGAAAATGTTGATGTATAAATACCGTCTGTCTAACGTTTGACAACACTCAAGCGTGATATTGTTCCCTTTAATATCGCCAACATACCTCACTCAATTACATCTCATGTCCTATTTGATGATGGTTTACCGCCCCTCCTGCATTCTCCACTGATTGACCCTCCAAGTCCCACAATCTCGTTACTACAAACTATACCACTGGTAACTGTGGTTTGTCAATTATTCTCCCCCTGATATTGGAGTTAGATTGCCTACGATACGTATAGATATGTGTTCTTGTGATTTGAGGGAGCGTGTTCAAATGATTGAGGAGATCGATTGATGTCCCAGGTAAGGGTTCGGTAAAGGGAAGTTTGAGAGAGTCGTTTAGAGGCCGGCGCGTATTTCGGCCGCTGTTCTACCTCATTTTAGAATAGTTTGCCTGAGCCTATCACATACCATGTAGTTCTTTTTTCTATTGAAATGCTATGTTGCAGCCCGATGCGGTAATATTGTGAGCCAACTTGATATAAACTCCATCTTATAAATTTTAAGCCCTAAAAGTACAAAAATAAGGTTATACAACATTATTATTGTTCTTTTTTTAAATATTATTGACTAGTGCTTGACTGCAATCCCGCCTGATGGTAAGCAGTGATGCAATCGTTGATGGTAAAGTGCACTAGTTTATTAAGCCTATTCAATTTAAAGACTTAGGAATAGGAAGGATGACGGCAGTTGAGCGAGATGCAATGTTAAACCCAGGACCATCACGATCAATGATGCTGCGCCAGAGGGAGACGTACGGCTTCACCAGACATCATGCCGGAACACGACAAATCGCTTGGCGGCAAGACCTTATCTGGTGGGAGGTAACTTTTGCCGGCAGCCGATGTTATGGCCTACCACCGAGAAAATGCGAAACCCGAAAGAAGTGTCCATTATTAAGGATATAATGAAAATCCACAAAGTTATGAGCTTGCCATTCTTCTTGGTTGTCCCAATAAAAATATGGTCAAAGCTCCACTCGCGCGGGCGAGCGCGGTGCGTTGACCTCTGGCGTCAGTTGTTGGCCGCGCGCAAGTACTGTGATCTATCGTAAGCTGCATGCACGCGATCGGTATCCACACTGCAACAATTTCTAACTGATTTGGAAAAAATATAACATGGTGTAAAAATGATTGGAATCGATTCAGTTGCTTATTCTGAACAAACTGTTTTCAGGTTTCGAATAAAAAAACAATAACTTTGTATATTATAAAGTTCGAAGTTGTTTTGGATTCAGCCAGAGTGAGCTTCTTTCACTACATACCCACCCAATTCTTTTAATTTTGATATTCCAACAAGACAACAGAATTTTGCTTCAAAATGATCCAGATTGTGATTAATTACCCGTGTATTATGCTTTTGATAATCGTTGTAGAAACACAAATCGCCGAATACCTCGCCGCCGGCTTGTGTTTCTCCAAAATATGCAAATAAAATCAGGACCATAGAATCTAATCCTTCAAAGCCCACTTTGCTAATCAAACTTCACATGCCCAAGCTTGACATTTAAAACCACATAAAACTAGGCCTAATGAAATCACAACAAAACATAGAATTAACTTAATCCGCAGTGAAACCTTTAAACACATACTAACCGCATTTAAAACCGGTTCGGCTCAAACGGCCAACAAAATTACATCGAGAAACTTTTCGAATCAGCGACTCGTTGTAATTGCTTCCAGTTGAGAGCAACCGCTTAGCAACCGATTGTATTAATTTGGGACATGCGGGAGATGGGTGCTGCTGGCGTTTTCATAAAGATTTCTGTTGCAGAATTGTTAATGAGAGTAATTTGTTCTTCAAACAATGTTGAAGGTTAGCGTCGTGAATATTATGTTCTTTGTATTTGAAAATTAGGTATAAAAGTAACCTCATCATCATTCGCCTCGCCTTTCACAACTATCTCACGGTCAGCTTCCAATATAACCGAATGCAGCAGAATGGCAGTATGTTACATGGAGGGACTGTCGATTTGACTTCCAAAATCAAATGACTGGATAATACGCTACCCCTTGCTAATACTTGTTGTCAGATTTACAGGCATCTTACGACCCATAACAACTCTTAGAGATCCACGATTGTCAGCAGGGACCAACGGATCAACGTGTTTTCCGAGGCACTGAGGGGTCCTTGCATAAAGATAAAGATACCTGTTGATTAAACATGCGTTTACATACAAATCAGTCAAGATCTTAAATATAAGTTAAAAGTTCGTACATTTTTTCCCGGCGCGGCTTACTAAATGTACGTATGTGAAGATAGTTTCCCATCTATGCAACAGCGGTAAAAATATCTTAACCTAATCGATAGACCCGTACCGATGTGATAACTTAACTATAATGGTGTGTAAATATCCATGAAAACATAATAATACGTCTTTAATCTCTAAAGGGATAGGCAGAAGGCTATTTACTAGTATACCACATTTAGCCTGTTATATTCATGTTCCATATGTGTAATTAGGATGAACATTTTGCTATCAATTGGAGACAATTGCAAGCTCAAGGTCACTGCTAAGGTATTCTAGAAGCAAATCGGAAAAAAAAACTTTTGCGTCTCGGGAATCGAAGCCTCATTAAACAGCTCATGCTAATGCAACGATGCTAAAGTAGTTTTCCCTTTGAAAACTCTTCTAACATCGTTTGATATATCATCCAAAGATGCCGTGCTTTTGGTAGAACCCTTTCCGTTACGCGTTGTGTATGTATGCACTAAATCAATCTTCAAAAAATGATTAATAACAATGGATGGATTATTACATGGTTTTGAATCACCCTCATGAGTCGTCAATCTTTCTCCAATAAACCTCTCCCCACGAAGACGTCCATTGTAACCGCTTCAGTATAAAACATCTGGCTCTCAGGTCTGAGCATCGACTAAATAGTCATTAGCACCTCCTCGTTAGCAACACTCGTCATACGACTGTGATACTAATTGTATTACGATCAGAGATACCGACTCATGTATAAATGATTGGCTAATGTGTCTATCTATAATTATATTAATCAAAGTCAAAGTAATGGACTGTATGAAAGGTACAATATGTGACTAAATTAATAATGCTCATTATGAAAATTCAGAATCGGTTACTGAATCTATTTCTGTAATTTTGATTAAAGATAATATTAAAAATTTCCCCAACTGCCAAACAAAGAGGGGTAATGTTTTTTCAGGCGTATGTGTTATATATGTCCATTTCTTTGGCACGAACATCTTGTTTTGACATTTAAGTGTAAATGACACCAGATACCTACATAAAAATTTTCTAGCAAGTCTTCGATTCCCATGTCAAGCAAGTTTCACAAAATCTAATAATTGAACCTCTATTATTTAGAACTTTCACAACCTTGTAATATATAATTACAATTAAATATACGTATATATATACAATTTCATTGTGTTATTTAGGTAATTATATAACATGTAGATTTAGGATTTATAACGGTAGATGTAACCAAGACATTTATTTATTTATTAAAACTTCATGCACAATGAAAAATTGCACAATGACGGACTTAATGCCTTAGGCATTTTCTACCAGTCTACCTTAAGGTAATGCAGAGACAAAACATGGTAGGTGCAAAGATATAAAAGAGAAGTTAAAAGAGAAACACAAAAAAAAATATTATAATAAATACATACATACAAAATATAAACAGTAGAGAGAGATAAAAAAATATAGACAGAGAAAAAGAATAAATTATATGTTTGATGAATCTGCCAATTTCTTGCGTAAGTATAACGCTAAAGCGCGTAAAGAGCTTTAATTTTAAAAGTGTACCGACTGGTCAACGTCAACGTCAACGTCTTCTGGTCATTTATGTGAGTAAATCAATCATTAATGTTATTATGTCAATGTCCGTGTACTAAACTACTTCGTATTTGTAGAATCAACAACATTTTTATTCCAATTATTTAAGTTCGGCGCAACATTTCTTCATCATCGTGATTTTTCTAAAGTACGCAACGAATGTTGATGCGGTTCTCACCATTATTTATAGATTTTAATCCAAATTGCTCATAAGATATTTATACGAAACCTACATATAATAAGAAATCTTGATTTTCTGTCAAGTCATTAAACGGTACGATGTAGGAGGGCGTCACTCGATCAACTGCAACTACAAAAACATGGTTTCGAAATATTCATGCAAATTAATCGTAAACTAATTACAGGTTCCAGTGACGTCACAGTGCCCCAGGTCACGAGACCCTGCCGGGGCCTGCTCACTACCCACTCTCACCTCATTTGTCCCGTGACAAATGGTCGCCGCCTGTCGACGTGCTCAGTCACAAAATCGGGGTTTTCTTGTCTTATATGGCGTGACATGATTTTTATTAATATGTTGTCGTGGGATAATGTAATTGTGTAATTTTGTATTTTGTTTTTTTGTGTACTTGGTTTTATTTTGTCTTCAAGGTTAGAATTTTTTTTTTTATCTACCCTTCTACACTAATATTATAAAGAGGAAAGATTTGTATTTTTGTATAATTATTATTTCATTAGAAAACTACATTATCACTGAGTAACATAGGCTAAATTTCATTTTGGAAAATAGTATATTTCATTACAAGTGCGGAAAGCCTGTCATTACAACGAGTTCCGACAAATGTCGACCCGAGCCGAGGCGCAGCCGAAGGTGAGGTTTGACAGTCGGAACAAGTTGCAATGACGGTTCCGCACGTGTACTGAACAACTATTTTTAATACAGTTGCGAAAAAATTAAGCAATTTATTAAAATAATAAAAACACAATAAATTCAACTAACTAATAATTTATTTCTTAGAAAAGTTATAATTCACATATACATTGAAATTGGTACAGTTTTTTATACTAACTAGGGAAGTTTTAGGTTGCATATTTACTGTTTGAGACAAACTATTATTAATTTCGTATGATTGTTCATGTATATTTGTCAAAGGTGTTATACAATGGCGTTTGCTAGTTGATGGAATTGGATCTAATGACTTATCATTATCAACGAAGGTAAATGGACGAACTTTCTCTTCACTATTGTCATGTGAAGGTGACGGACTGGACTTTAAATTAATGGATTGTGTGACTTTTTTCCCAGTTTCTAGTTTATTGTGTAATGAATCAGCAATATAGCTTTCTGCAACTTTGTCTGACTTCCAACCTCCTAGTCGCTTTAAGGACGTCAAATTGACTCCTGAATCTGCCAATAATGTAGCAGAGGTCCTCCTGAAGCTGTGCCCAGTATAATACTCTGCATCCGGCAGACCAAGAAACGTAGCTATTTCTTTTGGCATATTACCAAATTTGTTTATCCCGATTGCTTGAGATGTACACTTTCCTTTTTGATAATTTTGGAAAAAAACGGTCGGATTTTCCTTTTTGGGACCGCTGATTCATATATTTTTGCACTATTCTAAGAAAATCTCCTTCAACAACAAAGCTTCTCGGTATCTTATTTTTTGTATTCGGAATCTTGATTAGTAGCATTTTTTCATGGGCTTCAATATCTTTTAATGTAATATTGGATAACTCCTCTCTGCGGCAAGCACCAACAATGCCAAAAATCAGCGCAACCTACAAAAAAAAAAGGGATTTGATTAATATTTTTTTAAATAATTTAATGACTGTATTTTGCGATTTCGTAAACTGAATACTAAAGAAAAATATAAGTACTTATTAATTAATTACCTTTGTAGCTAAATAACGATCATCGGGAGCTTCGTTTAAAAACCACTAATATTTTCGACTTTTTAGTTGTAAAACCGTCTGATTGTCGTTTTAAGAAAGCATTTAGTTTTGGGTATTAACTTATATCCACGTTGTTTCTTATTTTCAGCATACTTTTTATCATCGAAAACCTCGACCATAATGTAGAAGGTTTTAATTTTGCTGACAGTTCGGAGAAATATGCCAACATAACATTTTCTGAAAAACTATTTGCCTTTTCTCTTCTCTCCACGCAATAAATTCGTTGTATATAGATATGTAGCGACTTTTTGACTTTTCCGGTAAAATGTTCTCCGAAGCATTTTGTGCAATTATACTGAGTTCCGGTGGTGTTAATTCAAATAAAATATCGTCGAAATTACTCATTTTGTGCAACAAACAACTAAACTCGCAAAGAAAATTTTTGAAAAATGCCGCAAACCGTAAAAGAATATAAGCAGAGATTTTTTTTTCTTCACCCATTCGATTAGGCAAAGGGAACTATGCCCATACAGCCAAGTCTTCAGTAGAATTTTTTTATTGATATGAAATGAAAATGAAATGAGATGAAATTAAATAAAACCTAACCTAACTCATTGAATTAAATCATTAAATCTGATATTGAAACAAATTAGTAACTTCTTTTTAGAATTATTTGCATGAATCATAAAAACTTCTATGATTTTTTTAAAGTAAAAACTTCATGGTTGGTTTTTTTTTTATTTTTAATAGACAATATTTTGAAAGTTGGGCAAGAGAACGCACTAGTTCGGAAAAGGTAAAGAAAAAGCACGAATGTGTAATAGCCCACTTTCCGAATGCTATACGTCCCTGTAATACACCACTTTTTGAACAACTGTATTAAAAATAGGATATTTGGGTATTTTGAGCACAATGTGTAAAAAATCAACCAGAAAAGTTACTTATTCTGCGTACGCTGCCTAAACTATAAAAGATAGAACCATAAAACGGTCAAATTAATTATCCATACTAATATTATAATTGCGAAAGTAACTCTGTCTGTCTGTCTGTTACGCTTTCCCGCTTAAACTTCTCAACCGATTTTGATAAAATTTGGCACAGACAATCTTTAGATCCTGAGAAAGGACATAGGCTACCTTTTATCCCAGAAAAAAATGATATTCCCGAGGGAAATCTAAAAAGCCCGATATAACCGAACTCCACGCGGGCGAAGCCGCGGGCGGAAAGCTAGTAGATCTTACAAATATCTACAAAAAAGTCTGCGACACACTATACCTATCTATGTCAAGTGAGGCACAAAAACCATTTTTTTTATGTAAATATTTTGATTTCTTTGGACTATGTCACTATGTTTTACTCACGCTATTAATCCTTATCAAAATAAATTATTCATCATTATGTACAGTTTATGTAGATTATATTTGGTATATGATTGATTAATATTGGACTTTCGGTTCTGAAGTTATGGCGAAATTAAAATATTACCATTTCTGCTTAACAGCCCGTTGCGAAGTGAGCGTTACTAAGTTGCTCCATGACCAAGGGACGCAGTGCACTACCCCCAGGAATGTTTAAATTCTCTGAACCCCGCTGAGCTACCATCTCATGAACTGTCGTTAAAAGTTTGCACGCCGATAATGCTTCTCAGAAATGTATGCCCTCCCAACATGTGTAATGGCGCGAGATTTCTTATAAAGGAGCCAAAAGATAATTTAATAGTGGCGAAGATTATCACCGGCCCTGCAGCTGGTGAATTAGCTCTTATACCACGAATACCTATGATTCCTACTGATTTGCCTATACTCTTCAGAAGGCTAAAATTTCCAGTAAAAATTTCTTGCGCACTAACGATAAACAAATCCCAGGGCCTAACATTTAAATTAGTAGGAATTGATTCACGAAAAGAATGTTTTACGCATGGGCAACTTTACGTTGCCCTATCACTTGTCGAGGCTCCCGATCATCAGTATATTTTGTTACCTGAAAATAATTTGACGTCAAATGTTGTTTATAGAAAAGCTCTACAATAATCCCTTTAGTTATCTATCCTAAAACAACGGGGTGCTCTTCGGGACTGGCACAACTGAAAACTTAGTATTAATTACATTTTATTTTCATCATTAACAACTTTAACATCCTCATAAAGACAATCTATGCAGCCTGCGGATAATGACTGCGTCGTCGATATTAGCGTCGGTGTCTGTGAATTGACTTGGGAATCATTTTTCTGACCGTGTCTTCCCTGGCTAGGCGTTTTGCAGCGGTAATCGACATCCACGCGGGCGGAGCAGCGGGCGACCCCTATGTAGTATAAAACTAATTCGCTTTCTCTGTCCCTATATCCTTTTGTATGCTTAAATCTTTAAAACTACGCAACAGGTTTTAATGCGATTTTTTAAAATAGATAGATTCAAGAGAAAGGTTTATATGTTTAATACATGCAGCCGTGCGAAACCGGGGCGGGTCTTAAATTATAAACTAGTGCTTGACCGCAATTCTGCCTGATGATAAGCAGTGATGCAATCGTTGATGATAAAGCGCGCTAGTTTTTAAGAGCCTGTTCACTCTAGTCTTGAAGACACTCAAATTCTAGTCCGACGGAAACACTGCCGCTGGCAAATTGATCCAGTGTTTAGATGTACGCGAGATAAAAGACTAGGCGATATGCTTCGTTCGGATCGTTGTGGTGTTAACAACGTAAGGATGGAAACTCGCCGTACGTCGGCTCGTCCGATGATGGAACGGAGATGGGGGAATTAAATCATGCAATTCCCTCCCACATTCTCCAAAATGCTTCCTATAGAACACCGACAGGCTGGCTACTCTTCAATCTGGTCTATGTACTGTACTCTTAATTCTAGGTCGACAATTAGCCTCTTCGCACGCCTCTCCACTGAATTCAAAGTAGCCAGGTGGCATTTTGCAGCACCAGCCCAAATGTGGCTGCACACACACACACAAACGGGCCTGTGCAAATGCTTGCCGATGTGGTTTGGAATGGCCGACTAGACTGTACATGAAATACCGACATTCGTTCGTGCCATATACCCATGAAGCAGCAGGTCCCCGGCTGCGATTCGTAGATGTTTGAGAATCGTTATGTTAATTATTAACGACACGATTGGTGCAGTGGCTGAATGTTCGACTGCTGCGCTGCATGTCGCGGGTTCGATTCCCGCACAGAGCAAATACCTATTTGTATGGCCTACAGGTACTTGTTACTTGTCTGGCTGTTTGTGTATGTGAGTTTGAATGTTTGTAAATGCACCCACGATACAGGAGTAATTCCCAGTGTCGGGAAATGTTTAAAAAAAAAAAGAAAAAAAAAGTGTATTTTAGTATTTGTTTAAATAGTGTTAAGAGTTTTTTATTCTTTATTTTTTTACATTTTTACCCGACTACGGAAAAGCAAAAGGAGGGTTATGATTTTGACAGGCTATGTATGTATGTATGTATGTATGTATGTATGTATGTATGTATGTATGTATGTATGTATGTATGTATGTTCATCTGTTCCCTCGTAACTTCTAAACTACTTATCAGAATTCGACAAATGATATATCATTAGAAGCATCTTAATTGTCAGCTGGTTATAGGCTATATGGAGTTCCACAAAATTTCATGTGGCGCCCTCTAGCGGACAAAACATACAGAAAAAAAAATAAAGTTAAGATAAATATGCCGTGTTTGGTATCATTTGAAAGCGCTTTACTTGTACATTTTGAATATATATATATTACTAGCATTTGCGTGTGACTTTACCTGTATTCATGGGCTGATTGCATATAATTCACATCTTTTCGTTCATAGCTTCTTTACTACTTATCAGAATAAGACCACTGCAGTACCATTAGAAGGGCCTTAATATTCTGTTGGTTATGAGCTATAAAGCTTGTCACCAAATTTAGTATTACGCCCTCTAGCGGACAAAAAGTTCTATGTTAATATAAAATTAAAATAAATATACCGTATTTGGTATCACTTGAAAGAACTTCACGAGTACTTTATGTTTGTACATACCTAATCCCGAGTAATGCTTCGTAGAAATTTGAATGTAAACCAGGGTTTGGTAAATGGAGCGATGGGAGTGGTGAAAGCCTTCGAATGGCCTGCTCTTCGGCGCGATCAGTTAGAACAGAGAGAACAGCCAAGCGCTGTTCTCATACAATTTGACGACGCATCTATAAAAGCAGATATTAACGGACTTAGCAGAATCGAGCCTTGCCTCACTGAATTTGACGGTGTGAGGGGGTCTGGGCAAATTCAGCGTAAAATGCTCTCGCCGAGCCTTTCTTGGGGTTGTACTGTACATAAATTACAAGGTTGTACTCTAGATAAAGCAGTTATCGATCTAGGAAAGTCATTGTTTGGTAAAGGACAGGCCTATGTCGCTAGTAGAGTCAAAACCATAGAGGGATTGTTTATAAGTGTCTTGGATCATAATGAATTACTTAAAAATCCACATGACAGTCGATCGTTATCAGAATTAGATAGATTAAGAAATCTTCCCAGGTCCTCTTAATATGTGAAACATCCAATCTATTTATACTAACGCCCTCATCCACTAATTCATGATCCATTCGCTGCCATCGGCGCAAATGTGCGTCGCCACTACGAAATACTGGGAGCTTCATACGGGGACACCGTTGCTATACGCGCTATGATCCACGTGCTACGAAATAGAAAATAGGATATCTCTACATATTACTATACGCCGATTCATAAGTCAAAAGAGATGTCGTATGTTAACTACCTAGTTTTTAGTTGGTCAATTTAACTTTTGTTAATATTATGCGCCACAAATACACTTTAACACCAAAATAGTACAAATAATAAAAAGTAAAAGAACTAAAACCCAACTACGACAAAAAACGACGCTGAAAAAGTATAAAACAAGATTTTCAGAATACTGAACTGAACAAAGTTGCTAATATAGTTGTAAGTAAATGGACACAGTAGACTCTACCAAGATGCCTTCGTTGTAAATTGACAATAATGTCATATAATACTATTCTGAAGTATGCAATATTCACTATGTAGAGATAAATTTTCATGTTTGGAAAGGCGTAGTCACACGTTACATATACCTACCTACCATAGCACTTTGATAACGTGTGACTGCGGTTTTCCAAACATGAACATTTATCTCTACATAGTGAATATTGCATACTTTAGAATAGTATTGTATGACATTATTGTCAATTTACAACGAAGGCATCTTGGTAGACTCTACTGTGTCCATTTACTTACAACTATATTAGCAACTTTGTTCAGTTCAGTATTCTGAAAATCTTGTTTTATACTTTTCAGCGTCGTTTTTTGTCGTAGTTGGGTTTTAGTTCTTTTACTTTTTATTATTATTCTAATAATCGTTTGTTTTCAAAAGTAATCTGCACGTTTTCGTTACAACAAAAAATAATTGAATAAAGTAATCCTATATTCAAACATGACCTTACAAATTGGCAATACAATAAAGGGTTTATTCCCAGAGATAATTATTATTATTTCGAGGAAGCGAGGGAACAACGGACCGGGATGAAATGCAAAATTAATAACTGTAATTGATACCGTATCACCGACTCTGTAGCCCAATCTCCCTTTCAGCAAACAATTTTTGTTATTTCAAAAGAATATTACAGTATACTGTAGCTTTTCATTAAGACAAAGAAAATTCAACTTTATCATTTAGATGCTACTGTTGAATTTGACCTGACAAGATGGTAGACTTATGGAAGATATTTTCCCGGTAGGTACCTACATTGTGCCGATTTCAAAAGCCATTCGCCATTTTATAAGTTCTTTTCTATGGAAGATATTTCCGATATTTCATTGGCATTGACATGTTTTAAAATTTCATGCTTTCAACGAAAACAGCTGTAACATATTTACCTATATGTTGTTAAAAAAACGTGAGAAGTTCAATATCAAATGTAATCCACATGTGCACACCCGTGTTTTTATATAAAGAGACGATTTCGTTTTAATTGTAATACCGATAAACAAAAAATTGGGGCGAACAAATATATTTTAATTTTTTTGTGTTCATTAATAGTCCATTACAATAGGTACAATAGGTTTATCCCTGTCCCCTAAACTAGGCTAGGCCTGTATCTTAGGGGGTAGTGCCCGACTATAGGGTATGCTATATAATGCAATTTTGCAATGCATGTTTTTAGAATAAGTGTCTAGTTTCACCTTCCTAACGGACCGACGTCTCGGCAGATCAAAGTAAAGTAAATGGTGTAATAAAAATAAATGCATTTAATTTTGAGTTCTGGAAATGTCACGTTCATCCTGAAGTCATCGTATTGGTCTACCACGTTGTTATAGTATTCGAAGGGTCTTAGGCTTCTCGGAATGATATTTTTGACAACATCAATACTGATTGCCTTTACAAGGTGTTTTTTTTATCCACTAACTTTATGATATGTATGAATGAGACCATAACAAATCATCAATTGGCATAATATACATTAAGCAGTGATGCAATCGTTGATGGTAAAGCGCGCTAATTTATTAAGAGCCTATTCACATTCACGTTGTTAACACTACTACGATCCGGACGAAGCGTTTCGCCTCCTCCTTTATACCGCGTACATCGAGGGACTGGAACAATTTTCCAGCGGCGGTGTTTCCGTCGGACTACAATTTGAGTGTCTTCAAGGCTAGAGTGAATAGGCTCTTAATAAACTAGTGCGCTTTACCATCAACGATTGCGTCACTGCTTACCATCAGGCAGGATTGCGGTCAAGCGCTGGTTTATAATATGTAAAAAAAAAAAAAACAATTCAAAATAATTCGACAGTCATGTTTTGATCACGTGGGAATATCCGGATATAAAATATGCTATATGTCAATCCAGGTTATAAACCTTCTATGTGCTATTTTTTTTTTTTAGTAGTTATAAAGTAGTGCTTGACTGCAATCCCGCCTGATGGTAAGCAGTGATGCAATCGTTGATGGTAAAGCACACTAGCTTATTAAGCCTATTCACTAAAAAAAACTGAGTGAATAGGAAGGAAGACGGCAGTTGAGCGAGGTGATGCAATGTTTAACCCAACAACACGACCAACGATGCTGCGCCAGAGGATGATCTGGAGACCCTCCACGACCAAACTCCCGACACAACAACATTAGGCACATCGTACCCGGCACACATCGCAACACAGCTGCTCAGACCCGTCCTCCGTACGGCTTCACCAGACATCATGCCGGAACACGACGAATCGCTTGGCGGCAAGACTTTGCCTGGTGGTAACTTATGCCGGTGGCTGATGTGGTTGCCTACCACCAGCCACCACCACCACCACCACCAGCCACCACCACCACCACCACCACCACCACCACCACCATCAGCAGCCAAATTCAATAGTTTATGCGTGGAAGAATAAAAAACATCCTTAATTATTATATTCATCCATAAATACATCCTCACAAACTTTCGCATATAATTATAATATTAGTAGCAAATAGGAAAACACCCTCACTTGTAATAAATGAAGTAAATGTGAATTTCATTTATTCCTAAAACAATTTACTTTGTGTTGAATATGTTCACGTGCGACCTCCATACAAATGTAAAGAACTAAGAATTATTCATTTAAATTATAAACGAAAAATAAATATAGTGCCAAACAGTTTTACATATAATCAAAACTTAAATATAACAACTTATATTTTTGAAAATTTGCCTTTTTGGACCACATTCTAGGTGCTATTGAAGAATATATGTAATGTATAGTATACAATGTATAAGTACATATTAAAATCACGGGATACCAATGAACACGCCATTATATACGAAATTGTTTGACAACAGTGCGTCATGCTTTCTTCAATTCCTACATCAATTTGGACATTACCACAGATCATTTGCCTACCATACATTTCATTATTCCACTTTTCTGGCTGAATGATCTTCCACGCATCCATGTTTTTACCAAACCAGCCTATTATATTCCTAGCGCTAGGACACAGGTTACATCTCTGTAATAGAGCGTGAGCCGTTATTCCACCACACAAGCACTGTACGAGCTGGTTGGATGCCGCATGTCTTCGGATTTTTAGTTCTAGGAGATTCCACGGCGACCATCTTTTATTTGGTCTTATTTAAATATCACAGTCTTTAATTAATTAAAGGTCAGACCTGATATAACAGTTTCTAATGTGACTTAAATTAAACCAAATCAAATAGTTTATTTGTGATACTCAAGTATACAATATGTAAAGAAAACCCTGTCCGATCCGTGAAGGTATTGTTAGGTATCGATAACTGATTCTACTAATGCCCGCAAAGACAGGCTAAACTTAAAAAAAAATCCCCCAAAAAAATTAATTATTATTTCGCAAAAAGAGGTAACTTAATACTTGTGCGGTGAGCAACCCCTTCCGCGGGCGGCGGGGGTAGGGCACGCAGCACCTGTGACGTTTGGTCGCGTCGCTATTCGCTTATAACAATACCAGTGTTGTCACTTTTTTAAAAATTACCAAATTTCGGGGAAATTGGAATTAATACCCGGGAAAAAAGGATTATTTCAAAATTCATTAGTATTGTTACTATGATGATTATGTAAAATTTTATATTATACTTGGTCAAGTGTTAACCTAACCTTTATTATCCTTATGGGTCGGACAGGGTTTTCTTTACATATTGTATATCATAGGTCTTACAAATACAAAGTGAGTTCTTGCTGTGATCCTCACGGGCTTACAAATTCATTTCAGAATTAAAATGCACAGAAAAAAAAAAAACAAAATAAAAAAAAAGAATTAAGAAAGTACATTCTGAAAGTTGGTATCGTCATAAATAGCTGTTAACTATTTAGCTTTGTTATTAATTTCTCGATTTACTAAATTAAATGGTGAAATATCACTTGATAAATGTGACGTTCACTTTAGACAAGAAAAAATAACTTATTTGCCTCGTTGACTTATAGAATTGTTTTATTTTCTATACCCCAGAGCATAGACAGTGCGGCGGATACCTACGTATTCAAATAAATGTCAGTGCTCAAGGGATCTCCCTCCAATCCGATCAGATTGATGGCCGGTGTGTGAGACGTCGGAGACGATGGTTCGAGAGATATTAGCCTTTACCCCTTTCTCAAAGAGTTGCGACGAAGGTGCACGCCCACTTTAAACGGATTCTGTGGCTATAAATAGGTCTTACGCTAAGATCATTTCAATCAGATTTTTATTAAAACATTACCCTAAATAATTTGATTTAAATAAATGATATTTATTTAGGGATTTTTTTCCCGAGAATTGGGAAAGTACAAAAAACAATACTTGACCCTGTGGTAAAATAGAAAATATATCAAAATGAATAATTATAGTAAGTGAAGACCACTTACTATAATCATTCATTTTCCTATCTTTTTAATATCTGAGAATCTCAGAAACCCCTCTTCTTTATCTTCTTGTGATGAGAGGACTTGTACAGTCTATCACAGGCAATGTAGTTCATCATCTGTTTAATTATCAACATTCTTGGCAGCAATTATTTATTTTGTTCTTCAAGCCTATTAACCCTTTCAAGCCTTTATTTATCATTATTATAAAAAAGTAAAATTATTTGTTTTTTTTTTTCTAAAAAGCAATCTGTGAAAGTATAGACCCGATTTAAAAAAGAAACCGGCCAAGTGCCTGTCGGACTTACGCACAAAGGGTTCCGTACCATTGATTTATGAAATTAAAGGATTTATTTGTATGAAAGATTACGCGGTAATAAGCGGTTTACGATTTACGAGGTACCTATTAAAAAAAAATACTTACTAGATCTCGTTCAAAACAATTTTCGTTGGTTTCATCATATGATTTTTATAGATTTTTCATTTTTTTTATTTTAGAAGTTAGAGGGGGGGGACACCTTTTTTCCACTTTGGAAGCGTCTGTCACGCAAACTATTCGGTTAAGAAAAAAAAAATAGAAACCTCGATATAATTTTTCTTCAAAAATGATATCGAGTTTTCTAATTTTTTTTTAGACCTATCAATTTTTTTTTATTTTTTTTTTTTGCATCAAAATCTTAATGTGGTTCACAGAATACATCAAGCTACCAAGTTTCAACAGTATAGCTCTTATAGTTTCGGAAAAAAATGGCTGTGACATACGGACGGACAGACGGACAGACAGACATGACGAATCCTTATGGGTTCCTTTTTTTTGCCATTTGGCTACAAAACCCTAAAAAGGAACTGAGAGAAAACTTCAGGTTATCCGTGTGCTAGCATTGAATATTGTCTCATTTTTGCATGTTATACTTAGTTGACTTCCAGGTGGACGGACGTAGCGATGACTCTAGCAATCATCACATGTCACCGGCTACTTAATATCTCGTGACTAGTCACGAAGTAGTAAGTGGCCGGTGACCTACATAGGTCTACCATCGCTATTGATTACAAGCCCTTGATGTTTAGGCATGTTGAGCTAGTGAATTGATGGTTCATCAATAAACGGCACTGTTTGTGATCGGATAGCGTGGTTGACGTTTTACATTGTTCTAATGTTTTTTCATCATTAAGTGATTTTTCATTTACCTATAGGTCAAGTGCAGCATGGGCTTATGGAAAAGTAATGATAGACATACGGAGCGATCGATCAGGTTAAGCTACGATTGCCGCGGTTGATTCGTGGATGAGTCAACGTCTTTATAATAACCTCCTCTTGTCACAGAAAGCATGGCCGTAATTATAATAACCTCCTCTTCTCACAGAAAGCATGGCCGTAATTATAATAACCTCCTCTTGTCACAGAAAGTATGGCCGTAATTATTTTTTCGGTTATTCATTCTTTGACAGTCGCCACGGGTCGTCAGAACCTGGAAACTATGACAATCAATCTAACTAATCTTTACCTAGTTACCGAGTCTTATATTCAGCTGATTACACTCGACTTACTGTGGTTTGGGAAAGGCTGGGCGAGAAACATATGATAAGGCAATGCTGAACATTCTACCTACCTGTTTAAATAGCTGAGCTAATATATTTTTTTATTCAATATGTATTATTGAAACGGTTCCCAACAGCGAACTTGCCATAAGTCATTGTTGGGGACCGTGACAGGTGATAATGGTTTAACGGTGTTTAGGATCAGCGATAGCGTCTTTGCCAAAAACAATACAGAGACAATAGTAACTGTTCATAATTCAACTTTGCGTGAGCTTTATATGGCCTATATCTTTTTTGTAGCTTTTATCGATTTGGAAATCCATCACGCTATTTCGGAATCTTAATGTCACAATGTCCGCCTATTTATAAAAAGCCGCCGCAAGCACAAATCCCGCAGTAATGACACCGTCATCTTATTATCTTCAGTTGTTCAGGAAACTGGATCAGTTCTCACCCTTCCAATTAACTCAATCGGTTTCCGGACAGTATAATTTTGCCCGTGACGTACCGAACATTCCCGATTATTGCCGAAAGGAGACGACCTCGTCAGATGAGATTTGATGGCTTTGCACTCCTATTGTGCCTTGCGTCTTTTAGTTTAGATACCCACTCTCAAAACATCTGTATATTCTAACAATTACAATATTGTTTAAAATTCAGTTTCAATAAATGCATATAAAATCGAAATCTATAGAAATTTTATTAAAGTATGGAGAGTCTTATTATATACTAGCTGTGCCCCGCGGTTTCATCCGCGTAAGCTTCGAACCGAAAGTGCTCAGTTGATATAAAATAAGCGCCTGTTAAAATAATGGGAGCGATACGTACGTCCGCGTTAGCTCCTTTTTCGCAACATTTTTTGTTTCTGCTCTACTCCTATTGGTCATAGCGGGATGTTTTATAGCCTATGTCCTGCTTCAGGCTCTTCCAGTGTACCAAATTTAATTACAATCGGTTCAATAGTTTTGGCGTGAAAGCCGGACAGACAGACAGAGATATTTTCGCATTTAAAATATAAATGTCTGTTATTTTACTTGATTATTGTACAATAATGTGTTATTATGTAAATAAAACAATAACTTTGGTACAAAAAATGCATTTATTTTATTAAAATGACGTCTTTACGACTTTTAGCTAACCCTACTTTCACAAGTACGTGATTGGTATCTTTTTGGATATTTCTGGGGCTTTTGATAACGTTTGGTGGCCTATGCTGTTGTTAAAATTAAAAACCCGCGGTTGCTATAGAAACATATATAATCTCGTTTACTCGTACTTTATAAACGGTTCCGCGGTACTTAAGCTCGGTCATTGTTCTAGTACTAAAGCACTAACCATGGGATGTCTTCTAACTTAATCAAATTTTATTCCGTGGTGCTTGGCAATCTGGGCTTCTCCCAGTTGCAATAATGTCCCTTTGTGCCGATTGGCCTAGTTCTGTTCTGTCTCCTGGTTGTTATGGAGGGAAGTGGCAAAAATATCTTTTTTCTTACCCCTCCGCTATTCTTTTCTGATTAATTTCGTTGCTGGACCCAAGACAGTTGAATCGTTTCTCCGGGACTCGTCGAGCTTCATTGCTCGGCGTTTTTCTGGCGGTCTCCACTGTTTATTCTGGCTTTCAGGAGTTGCAGTGGGTTGGAAACAGTGTGGCGGGTTTTTTGTACAAAAGAAGTATATTTTATATTCGTTCAAAATTAATTATTGTTTTACAAGTTTGTTAAATATAAAAATATGATTATAAAATTCACTGAATTGTGTTTCTGTGAATCATTATCTAATATACTGAAACCTTGATATAAAGTATAGAATCCTTGTAGGTAGGTCGTTGGTGTGTTAGGAAGCCGGGGGTGAAAGGAAAACACGATTTTACTAAACAGATGGCGGGCGAGCGTCCTTCGCGTTGGTGCGTGTGCGCGGGTTGGCACCTATCGTCTGACTGCGGGGGTGGGATCTAGAGCTGTGACAAATCGTATGTATTCGTTACTGAGTAACGGGTACGCCATCTAGTATGAAGTAACGAGACGTTACTCACGAATGCATTTCGTTAATCGTACTTTTCGTATGGGCACCTACACTGTTTCAGTTCACGCAAGTATACTGCATCAAAAAAGTTATGAAATTAATTAATAGCGCCACTGTCGCTTCCGTCATAGAGTATGGTATAACTCGCGCAGATAAAGAAAAGATCTGTAAATGGCGTCCGCTCGCATGCGTTCTCACTCACTCTCTATCGCTGTCTATACTCACACAGTGAAGTAAGCGCTGCAAAAAAAATCGTCGATCAGGAATTCAGGATTCGCTTTCCAAGCTACTTTGATGCACTCATTGCACTCCGAGTTATCGTTAATTTCGTTCCGTTAAAGTCTCTGTTATTTTGTTGTTATTGTTGATATTATTGTTTTTGTTGAGTTTGAACAATCAAACTCAAGAAAAACAACAATAAAAACAAACATAACAACAAACAAGTGAAATGTCAAATTTACGTTGTAAATAACAATATTTACAACGTAAATTTGACATTTTACTATCTTAGCATTTGGTTTGTGATTAAACAATGGCATGTTTTGTCAACCGTACCATAAGTATCCGCCGCCATTTTCAGATCTTTTCTTTATCTGCGCGAGTTATAGCCCCATTTGCTAAAAAAATTGTTGTTATGACTTTTTTGACGCATTATACCGTTGATGCGTGTGTGTAACGAAGCGTAGTTACCTAGTACCTACTTTGAATTACCTAGTAGTATTTGTTGCTTTTTCTATAATATAATCGATGCGTAATGTATTGCGATGTCGTACTGTACGCGTACGCAATGCGGCTGAATTCCGATTTCATACTATACGCGTACGCAATACGAGTAAATTCGTTGCTATGTTATAAGGTGTCAGAAGGAACGAGTAACGTAACGATACGATAGTAACGAGTACTAATTGTTAAAGTAACGAATACATGCGGGTACGCTTTTTTTTCGGTACTTTTACACCTCTAGTGGGATCGCGCGATCGGGCGCGGGCCCAACCCTTCCGCTGTGGAATGAATGTCACGAGTCACGGACCGAATGAACGTATGCGAATGAGACGCTCGCGCGGTACGTTTCAATTTATTTATATAACACATAAATACATGATATAGGCATGTCATGGGCGACATACAGGGTAAGTACTTAATAATACGACACATTTAGGTTATTTAGCTTTAAGTTATAGTTCTAAGAGTAGTTATAAGTTTATTAGCCTAATTACACATGCCCACTCTAACTATAATTAGTTCATGAGCAAAGCATCCTGCAATTTCCAGCCACCGCACCATTATTAACAGATTAGACATAGCCCTAGGAATCCAGCGTCATTACCTATGTACAGTCAAGACCAAAAGTCGAGTTGCAATCTCACAAAACTATGGCCAAGCAATACTAGTTGTAGTTACGACCTTCTTCTATAATAAAGTTTGATACACGCTCATACACTTGCTGCCCGCTTATGATTGTTAGGTACTACTTATTAATTTCAACGTCTACAGTAAGTGTTTCAATGGCGTAACGGTTTTCGCCTTGATAGGCGTTCAAGGTGGTTCGAGTTCGAATCTAATAACTTACAAAAATATTTTTTAAATGTTTATTGGTGAGTTATGAATGCTTACAACAAAAATATCTAAAAATATCGATCTGCAACTTAAAGATGATACTTTCTTTTAAGATTTTTTCTATATTAGAGTCATTATAAAAAGATGACGGTAGACTTAAAAGAATCTGAATCACTACTTCACAAAAAATATTCCGCTACCTACAATAACTATTATTAGCTACAATAACTCAAATAATATTACTTAGATGTTGTTGGTTGGTGAACATATAGTTACCAGTTTGTGTTATTAGTTTTACTTTTTAATCAATATGCAGGCATATGCAGCAATATATCTCAAATATCATATGAAACCGGCTTTTGTGTAAGTTGTTTTTATTATTATTTATGTAAGGTGAAAAACCAATCGCTTGTAGCAAGTGCGTAATAAAATTGTTATTGTTTTAGATAAATACTGTAAGCCGTTGGAGGTCAAGGTCAAGAGGTTGGAGGACGAAGGTAGCTGTCGAGACAAGTGAAACGAAACGACAATATTTACCGTTGAATAAACTTTTAAATCGTGCGAAGAAGATAGGTTGCATTTGTGGTTTAAAAATAAATTGGCGAGGCTGGTGGAGTGTTATCGAGCTAAACAAAAAAAAAACTATTTATAACAAAAACAGTGCAGAAGTGTCCTACAGAGTGTTTTAAATATATACCAATAAATATCTTAATAACGGACTCTAAACCATCTCTAAAGTAATTTAGCTAAGTGACAGTAATATGTTCGGTTGGCTTAATGGCTAACAGATGTCGCCTTTTGCAATTTCAATACAAATTACTTTTGGTAAATTATAAAAACAATAATTTCGGAATTCGATAAGAAATAAGTTCGTTTACTTTTGAACTAAGAAAGCGCTTGAAGATTATAATCTCATGCCTTCAAACTCCGAAAAAGGGCATTGCAGGATGGCAGCACTAGTACTATGCTATACACGCAAAAAAAATATAAATGTAATAAGCACTATTATGTGTTCTAAGTATAGATTATTTTATGATTGCAATAATATTCAGGTTAAGCTTCAATCCTCTTTTCTTTAAGAAAATGAATAATTAAGCTATAACCTCTTTAATCATAATATACGTATAATATTATAATTTTCATATCTAACAACCAAAAATGTTTTTTGTATTTTTTACCATAACAATATCATAAGTTTGTCAAGGATTACTTTTATATAAAATATTACAATGTTGCCGTTTCAACGTTTGTTTCATTTGTTAGTATAAGTATATCTATACCGAATAATATATAACTTTATAATATATTGCATTATAATATGCTTATTGTTTTATTTTTATATATTTTTTATTATATTACCCCTATAGTAAACTAAAACATATAATAAAACCCTTTTTTGGGATAAATATTCAATAAATTTTCCTATTTGTTTAAATATTATTTGCAAACATTTTTACTTTAAAATACAAATCAATTATCATAATTTTAAATTATATGAAACAACAAAAATAGTTGCCTATAATAAGGATCGAACCCACAATCGCTCGCTTTTGATAGCACCATTGTTAAGTGCGGCCGCTAACTCAACTTCAAATGAAGTGACGAAATTTTGCATTACTTTAAAGAAAGACGAAGACTGCGATAAAAAAATAATGCGGTAGTGTGCGTGGCCGGTTTAGCGCAGGCGACAGTAGTCTTTAAGGTGGAAATGGACTTCTACAGCTGATAGTACTTGCTAATTAGAACTGCAATTACTCTAATCCGATTCCCTTATTTGCTAATTAGGACATGCTTGGAGTAACCAGGATTTATTGATATTAATCTATCAACATTAGGTTGGTGGATTAATGTAATAATATTCGGTAAGAGACAACTGAGGGACAGCTACTGTCCGATAAGCCTTTTAACAAGTATATATAAACTTTTTATCTACAAGAATTAATCAAAGAAAGACACACAACATTAGAGGTCAACCTATCGAACAAGCGGGATTTAGAAATAATTTCTTTACTACAGTCCACATTCATACATTAGAACTGATAATTGAAAAATATCAAGAAACTGTCTCTCACATACATTGATAACCAAAAAGATTTTGTGTAAAATCACGGTAATAGCTGAAGAAGAATCAGGCAAGCAGACTCTTTATCTGCAATTTTTTTTACTGCAGTAATATAATCAAATTAAAAAAAGCGAGACTAAAAAAGTTGTGGTTTATATATGCAGGATATGCCTATCAGAATCGAGCCTACAACTACATTATTTATTAGAGACTCTTCATAAAGCAAGCAGATAAGTGGCCTTACAAATTAATATCTTAGAGCCCAAACTCGTGACTAAAGTCACTATGTGCATTGCTTATAGTTCATACTGGGCGGCGAGCTACCCATTGTAATAGAATAGGTGTGACGAAATAGACACACGTTTTTACTCATTAACGCCTTTATTTATTGTTCATAAACGTTGTTTAAAGTTAAGTAGTGATGAGCGACTATGTTATGATA
The DNA here is from genome assembly GCA_017933935.1 of Sesamia nonagrioides. Taxonomy (NCBI): domain Eukaryota; kingdom Metazoa; phylum Arthropoda; class Insecta; order Lepidoptera; family Noctuidae; genus Sesamia; species Sesamia nonagrioides. Next base: position 348,129 of record JADWQK010002013.1, read on the forward strand.
CATTTTTGAAGTTTAAACGTCGCTTAGCTTTAATCGTCGTTTATAAGTAAACCTTGATATGCTACAAGATCTTAGAATGTCAAATTAAAACATGCTCTGATTTGAGCCATTTGATAGAACGAGACAGATTCAGACAGAACGAGGTATATGCTTAAAGTTTGACATAAAAAAACCATTTTCGACACATGCCTCGTACTGTCTGACGCAACTTTTTGGAATAGAACGCTATAAATTAAATCGCTTGGAATAAGGGTTCACGTGGCCTTATTCGTGTCGAGTCATGAAAAAATACTGTCGGTCATAATATGGCAGTCCCTGTAATATTTTCTCAGCCTATCTCTTTAAAATAAAGAGTGATAATGAAGTTTACGACCCGACTTTATTCACTCACATAAAATTAATTTTAGACATTAAAAATGTCACCAATCTAAGAAAAGTTGGCAGCAGAAAGGAAAAATTATCTCTTTATAATATGATTAAAACTTCTTTTGAACATAAAGGGGGCTCATTACTGTCGTCTTAAAGAGAGTGATATAAAAATATACTCATCCAAGCACCCCTGTATACTTATCAACACATTCAACTTTCAACCTTAGACCCAACTTTGCAAAGTTCAGAATTGACAGTTTTTCTATCATACGTATTATCGAATGAGTTGCCATACATTGCCGCTCTAACATGCTTCACAAAATTGTCTCTCAATAGTTACCGATCTTTAGTAAGGGTGTCGTACGATCATCCGTAAGTACTTCTTATTGGAACCCTAACGCTTCGTTGAATGGTGCTTGCGTTAGGGAACGATATCATTTGCATGTCTGCACTCGACGGTTTTTATGGGAACCTTTTTCTTTTTATTTGTTAATGCTGATCTATCTTCTGATTGATTTTTGTATAAGGTTGGAGGATATTCATTCCTGAAACTTCGTTTGTAATCTTGCCTTACTTTTTTACCTTTTAGATTTATAATGACTTTGGTCAGCGAAATGTTTAAGTACATAAGTATGTACGGTATATGAAAATATTATGATTCTGATAATTATGTTTCTGCCGTGAACAGTTTGTAGAATTTCCAAATTAATATTGGTACAACATACATTGAAATCTGTATATGTATAAGCCTGCAAAATATATGAATAAAAATGTGTAAGTATAGTATTGAAACGATTCTTATTCCGTACAATAAAGAAACTTACTCAACTGTTTTCAATAAAGTTAGATTATCAACAAACGAAACCTTCTTATTTATTTTTTTAAACAGAAGGACTCTGCTTACAAATACACCCAATACAATTACGTTATCTATTACCCTTCAGTGGGAAGCTTATAAGGGCCAATTACTTGCCAATTAGCGATACTACAAGCAGTTAGACCCTATACATCTCCCCTTTTGTTTCGATTAGCCATCGACCGAGCCCCATGCTGGGCGCCAATAAAATACGAATGCCGCCCAACACGCCACTATTAGAAAGGTATTTTTAGACTGTTTCGTTTTGTGAGGTTTGAAGGTAGTAGTTAATTAGGGTTAGGGGAACGAAGGTATTTTTATAGATGTCTTTGAAAATATTATTCGGTTTTGTTTTAATATTTTTTTCATTTCAAAATAATGGTGAATATTTTTCAAAAGGCAAATTAATTTAAATGTCTTAACAGAATAAGTATTTTTAGTTATCTTGGTAAGAATCTTGATACCGTAATCAAGTTTTCGGTTAATAAATTGGGATTCTGCTTTTTAAAAACTGTTTTAGTACACAAAAATGGCTCGAATTCTTTTAGAACTCACATCTCCCCCTTTTTAGTTAAAGCTCTCAACTACTTTACAATAAAAGTTCACACGAGTCCCAACTGCAAAAAACAGACTGTTGTACTAAGTTTGTAACATGCATTCCCACTTTAAATTTTTTATATTCCCTTAATTATTAAACCAGAGGTTATTTTCCAAGCCAACTTTCATAAGGCTTCGTCGCAAAAGTTTGACTTTAGCTTGCCGGTAACAGGATCCGAACGTTCTTAGAAACGAGTAGGTAATTCTAAACTCAGAGTGAGAAAGGTCAGCTAAGGTCAAAATAAATTATATTACATATATGTATTTGTAAGTAGCCTACAGAGCAACGTTAAACTTAAATAAATAAAGGAGATAAGGCATATTAAGGAGCTAGCTATTCTGCTAGGTAACCCTCAAAATTCTAATCTTCTTACGTTTTTTGCGTTTTGCAAGTCACATGATTCTCGAGCGTTATAAGTATGTGTTACAGGTAGGCAGGTACAGTCTCCGGTCCGCAGCCTGACGTACTGGATTCCCTTCTAGCCAGCTCATCAGCTGCGTCATTACCTAGTGATCGATCCATTGTGTCCTTTTATCCATTGTAGTATCAGTATATATGTACTGAGGTCCGATACAGTTGCCGGATGGAGTACCTTGTGGCATTGCAGTGTTTATTAAGGTTGATGCGATGCATCTCTTATTTTGGGTTGGAGGTCTGATTTGCTTTCAGTTTTAGTACGCGAATATGAGTGTTTGCAACTCTCCTGGCTTGGGCCACTAGTGTTATGGTCACACAACACGTTACGCTACGTGAGAATACTCTGACTCCCGATCCGCCGTCGGTCTTTGACCAATTAATGTAAACTAAGAGCTCTTTCTGGCCTGAGTAGTCGCACTGTTCCTGTTCAAGCACCATATCTTTATATGATATTATAGTTCATTGATCGCGTCTTCTTTTAGGCGTATGTGCTTGACCCTGAGAAAATATCTCAGGGTTCCTGATAAGTACATTAAGAGATTTATTTGTAGACATTGCTTAAAACCTTTAAACAACAAAAATGTGTGGTTAAACAGTTTATAAAACAACACCATTTGCGTTTTAACAAGAAATTTCACGAGAACGCAGTCACGAACTGAAGCTAGTAATATAATATTATTATGCAGAATCACGTATAAAGGACAGACACAAAAAACAAAATGTAAATCATAGCCAAGGATCTATAAATCATGTAATTGTAAATACAGTAAGTTTACAGTTACACTTTACGGCTTATAAACTTTTAGTGTGTTGCTCTTTATAGAGCCATCATTTACAGCCCCCTTATTTACAGCCCCCCAGCGGCCCTTTTTAAGGGCTCTGACTTTTGTGGGGCTCTTTGCTCGACGATTGAGAGTTTCAATGATAGGGCAAACTTTTTTCTATTGACGTTCTTTTAGGATCGGTACGATTTACGGTTTTATATGAATTTATTATGTTAAGATTAGGTAAAACTTCTTTGGTGTCTTGATCTTATAACTCTTTCATTTATTTTTAACAAGTTGTACCTCGCGGTTTCACCCGCGTTTTTTTTTTATACCCCGCTTTATTGGTCGCAGCGTGATGTTATATAGACTAAAGCCTTCCTGGATTAAGGGGCCATCCAACGCAAAAAGAATTTTCAAATCGGACCAGTAGTTTAAGATTAGCACGTTCAAACAAACAAATAAATAAACTCTTCAGCTTTATATATTTTGTTATAGTACCTATAGACTAGCTTTCCGCCCGCGGCTTCGCCCGCGTGGAGTTCGGTTATATCGCGCTTTTTAGATTTCCCTCGGGATCATCAAACTTTTCCGGGATAAAAGGTAGCCTATGTTCTTTCTCAGGGTCTAAAGATTGTCTGTGCCAAATTTCATCAAAATCGGTTGAGAGGTTTAAGCGGGAAAGCGTAACAGACAGACAGACAGACAGACAGATAGACAGACAGACAGACAGAGTTACTTTCGCATTTATAATATTAGTATGGATTTCTTGCTTTAACCGAATGCATCAACGGGTGAGACTTTTTTTTTTTTTAAGATGTACGGTGTATGGTACCAGGGTAGCACAAAAGTGTAGGAGAAGTCGAAACAATGCAGCTCATTCATCATTATTAATCTAATATTACATGGATGAAGTTTTATTTTGCCTACTTTGAGGAGGTGCAAGGTACCAGGGTAGCACAAAAATGTAGGAGAAGCCGAAACAATGAAGTTCATTCATTCACACAGGAATGACTGGAACGGGTTAAAAAGGATATCCTATGTCCTTCTCCCAGTTCTTAGCTATCTCCCTACCAATTTTCAGCCAAATCGGTTCAGCCGTTCTTGAGTTATGAATAGTGTAACTAACACGACTTCTTTTATATATATATAGATTATCCTTATTTAAAAAGTAGTAAATAAGATCATGTCATATTGCTTTTAAGGAGGAACAAAGTTCGCAAGGTCAGCTAGAAGACCCGCTAGCTGACCCGGCGAACTTTGTTCCGCCTTAAAGGCAATAAATATCACATGATCTTATTTTTTAGTTTTTAAATTAGGATAATTAGGGCAGCACAAAAGTGTAGGAGAAATCGAAACAATGAAGCTCATCATCATGATCATCAGCCTTTTTTTATCATCCCCCTGCTGGGGATAGCTAGAGAGGAGAACGACTGAGCGTAATCACCACGCTTGCTCAATGCGGGTTGGCGATTTCAGACTTACAAAAGGCCAGGTTTCCTTAAAATGTTTTCCTTCACTTTGTAATCGGCTTTGCATTCATCATTAAATCACTAATACATAGAAGAAATTTGATTTTCTCTACTTTGTGGAGGTGTAAGGTACCAGGGCAGCAAAAATTGTAGGAGAAGCCGAAACAGTGACGCTCATTCATCATTAAACCATAATAATTACATCAAAGAACTTTTATTGTGCCTAGTTTGTAGAGGTGTTATGTACCAGGGTAGCACAAAAGTGTCCCGGCGAACTTTGTTCCGCCCTAAAGGCAATATGACATGATCTTATTTACTACTACTACTATTTTAAATTAGGATAATCTGTATATATATAGAAGAAAGTCGTGTTAGTTACACTATTTATAACTTAAGAACGGCTGAACCGATTTGGCTGAAAATTGGTAGGGAGGTAGCTAAGAACTGGGAAAAGGATATAGGATATCCTTTTTATCTCGTTCCCGTTGTTCCTGTGTGAATGAATGAACTTCATTGTTTCGACTTCTCCTACACTTTTTTGCGATCCTGGTACCTTGCAACTCCTCAAAGTAGGCAAAATAACTTCATCGATGTAATAATAGATTAATAATGATGAATGAGCTTTATTGTTTCGACTCTACACTTTTGTGCTACCCTGGTACCATACACCGTACATAAAAAAAAAGTATCAGCCGTTGATGCACGTTTAAAGCAAGAAATACTCTCTGCCGGTTTAGTTTCTAATAAAAAGCCACAAAGCCAACTTCAACTTCAAACTAATATTGTATTGTTGTGACATTTATCATTGCCATTCTCCCATTGCTCTTGTAAGTGAGTTTTATTTTGTCTCCTTTTTGGAGGTGCAGGGTACCAGGGTAGCACTAAAGTGTAGAGAAGAAGTAAAAACAATGAAGCTCATACATCATTATTATTAAATCATTTTTTCCTTACTTTCTCACCGTTTAGACCTACCCTGGACTACGACAAACATTTTAAAACCAAAATCAGCTCAATCGGCCCAGCCGTTCTCGAGTTTTAGCGAGACTAACGAACAGCAATTCAATATGATAAAATTTGTTATGTTTCTACATAGTATAAAACAAAGTTGCTTTCTCTGTTCCTATATCCCTACGTATGCTTAAATATTTCAAACTACGCAACGGATTTTGATGCGTTTTTTTAATAGTTATAGTTTGGTTGAAGAAGAAGGTTTATATGTATACTAACATCCATTAGATAGTGGAGAAATATTGTTATTTTTGTGGTTTCTAATGTGATGGTGTCAATACTTTTTTTTCTGCTTTCATTGCAAACCTAGGCTGAACTCTACGAGATTTATCAAAATAATGTACGTACTATGTATTTGTACACATCGAAAAGGTCTACAGAAATCTTTGCTATAGTAGACGTCTATCTCTTATCGATATCCCAGAATACATTTTTTTGTCATTTACTTTTTACGACAAATAATGGCTAATTTTCAAAGCGATTTTAACCAATATCAATCCTTGTACAATTAATCCCATTTTTGATTAATAATAATAATAATAAATTCGTTTATTTTCTCTCACAATGGTTTTGCAGTATTTAACAATTTTGAAAAATATTATAAATTCACATTGTGAGAGCTGGTGCCTGAAGTAGGTTTTACGAAAAACCTGTAGTACAGGTCACCAGGCTCCACTTAGTGGCATTATACAAACAATCAGGTAAGTATCGTGTTTTCCATTTAAACCAAAAAAGTAAAATAAAATAAAAATGAGAAGTTACAGCAATGAGGATGAACAAACGAGAAAAAAAAATAAAAGAATAAAAATAAAAAATAAAATAAAATAAAAACAGCAATATAAACTAAATACAAAAATAGGGGCAGTCAAAGAGTAGATGGTGAGTGAGTAGGTGAACGATGGTGAATGTGAAGGTGAGTGGTGGTTGGTATGTATGTAAACGGTGAATGATAGCTATTTGAAGACAAAAATATTATTTAAGTGAATGGAGCAACCTCTCAGTGTCCTCATAGGAAAGTGCTTTCAGAAATTCCGTTACCTTTCGTTTACAATTAAGTTTCTGTAGTGGGTAAATATTAAGAACCCTGTTGATAGTATTATATAGGTAATCCCCTAGGTAACAGAAAAACTTGTGGGACCGAGGCAGACGGAAAAAAATCACTCTACACACAGCATCCTTTCTCCGCTTATTTTTTAAAAGATTCGGGTCATAAATAAGCTGCGAGTGTTTTTTGAGTACTGTGTGCAGAACGAAAGTTTGTCTTATAGACAGTACATTCCATTTCCTGTACAGCTCGATTGTTGGAAAACGGAAGGGAAGACCCGCAGCAACCTTAAGTATTGCACGTTGAGCTCTCTCCGCCTCAATCAAGTGCGTTTTTGCAGCACCTCCCCAAGAGATGATACAATAGTCAATAAGCGACTGACACAGGGCATAGTAAACCATCCTGATGATACGAAGAGAGATGAGAGATTTAATATTAGATCTACATATATGGCTGTTTAGAGCACATGAGCTGATTAAAAATTGCGGAACGTAGCGTTTGCGGCGGTATCGACCGACCGGGGCTGCGGGAGCGGCGGGTCCCCATTATTTTTATAGAACGTTCACAGTTTTTCTGTAGTGTGATTAGTACCAGCATTGCACCCGTGTGAACCCTAGGCGGGTCGCTTGTAAAAAAATAAATGAAAGAGTTGTTATTTATATAACATATAACATCACGCCTATTAGAGTGAGGTAGAGGTGTATCTTTAGTACAAAAACATGTTTAAGTTCCTTGCTATAGGAGCTGAAGCTGTTGTCACCATTAGGCACGAATCTTGACTCCCGAAGTTTGGATTTGTTCTATTATTACTGAGAAATTCCTAAGTGAAAAACCTCAGCACACTTGCAGTCGCTGAAATATCATTAAATACAAAATTTGATTTCAATAATATACACTACCGATAAGAAAAATCAGTTACATTCAGTTACACTGGAAGTTAATCCCAAAATAGTCGGGAAACCGATCTGTAGATTTAAATGTAAATAATAAAGGGGAAGAAGTCACATATAAAGTATATATCGATAGACCGTCTTTTTGAACAAGGTTTCAAACAAAATGCCATCAATTATGGGTACAAAGTTGCTGTTATGTGCTGAATAATAGCAAAATAGCTGCTGGCAAAAAGATTTCCCATTGAATTGGAAGTACCTTTATGTGACTCAGGCTCCCTCTTAGAAAAAAAAACCTTCTAAGTCACAAGCCAACATAGCTATGTTTGTAAGACACAATTTGAATTGTAGATTACATTCTGCCGATTCATCGATGGGAATTGATGAATCTTCCAATTTTATATTCCTCAATGAAGCGAGACGGAATATGGGAAACGTTTATTCTATCGTTTGTTAGAGAATTTTCCCATAGTCTCGACTCGATTCTATTTGGAAATGCTTTAGGTATTTACAAAGTACTAATATATCAATCTCAATTATTTAATTGTTTGTTATTTCTAATCAGAATAAATGTCCACTGTCTAGACTGAATTGGTTGTTCTAATTACAACATCAGTATTCTATCCAAATATCTATCGGCTTGTGTGAACTAAACAGACTGACTGTGCAGACACCACAGTCATGGTTATGTTTGCATAAATTTAAACTTAAAAAAAAGCAATAGATTCATGATGGTTCACGAATGTTTTCAATTTGAAGAATACTGAAAAACCAAGCATTTTTAAAAAAATCGCTCAGATTTGCAACATTTCTTATACCACATTATTTATTTAAACTACATCCCAATATATCTACTACAATTGTCGGCCATAAAAACTATTGCGTATTCCATTTCTCTTCTAAACCCGACCCAAATGTTAGAGTAAATTCCTTCTAACATTTTTCCGTTCATATTGTTCTTCCCATCTTCCAAACGTCCGAGTGAAATTATTCTGATCAATGGACATCAAACGTTCGGTATGGAAATATTTCTATGCTGCAGTTTGAAGAAAATCAGCGAAATTGAATGTTATGTCTGTAGGGTATTCAAGGAGTTTTATATTCCAATTGGGTCAAATAGCGCCTTATCTGTATCTAAGCAGCTGTGTATAATGTTCTTTGACGATTGAAAGTTATTCACGAATATTTTAGGAGCTAGTTTCTCTTATACTTTTACTTATGTATATGGGTATACTGTTGTTAACTCATCCATTACATTTGTTTGAAGTACAACTGACACACCGAGTGTGTGCTGTTCGGAACTTCTTACTAAAAAGTTTGAGCTATTCTTTTTCTCACTATGATTTGTAAAAATTACATTAATTCAATTCAAAAGCATAAGCATAATCAGTCTGTAATGTTCCCACTTCCGGGACGGACGCCACTTCGTAAGAGGGAGTGCGTGGGTCGTAATCCTCCACGCAGCTCCATTAAATTCAAAAACATCTGTTAATAATTCTGTAGTACGATTTATTTCCTACATACATAAATAATATTACATTCTCATAACAAAAGCACTTATAAAGACTTAACTGTGTCCGGAACCCTAACTTGTACACAATATTTAAATTACATTCACGTAAGTACTATCATTAATAGAGAAATTGAGCCATTATTTAGGAATTACGTTTTTTTTTTTTTGTGAATATAAACTAGTGCTTGACCGCAATCTCGCTTGATGATGAGAGATGCAATCGTTGATGGTAAAGCTCGCTAGTTTATTAAGAACCTATTAACTCTAGCCCTGAAGACACTCATGTAAATTGTAATCAGACGGAAACACCGCCGTTGGTAAATTGCTCCAGTCCCTCGATGCACGCGGTATAAAAGACGAGGCGAAACGCTTCGTCCGGGTCGTAGTGGTGTCAACATCGTAAGGGTGGTTACTCGTCGTACGACGGGTCGTCCAAAACGGAAAAGTTTCTGTCTGTTTGTTTGTCCTTGTTTTATGGCAAAATGGAGCGATTAATTGATGTAATTTTTTAAGTGGCGATAGTTGAACCGATGGAGAGTGAAATAGGCTTAGACATTTTGTCTCTTTCTAACGCCCCACTTCCCTACAATAGTAGGTGGAAGTTTGTATGGAGCGTTCCGCAATTTTCAAGGTAGAAAGGTAAAAATTTGTATGCGGACTATTTGTGACTAACAGAAAAATCATGAATGAATGATTTTTTTAAGTCCACCCCTAACTTTTTAAAAGAGTGCGTTTATATGGAACTTTTTGCAGTTTTCAAGGTAGGAAGCTAAGAACACAGACTCGTTTGTTACCAACGAAAAATACCTGTCTTATTTTTATTGGAAATCTTCCTCAATTTCCTAAAATAGGGGATGAAAATTTGGGAAAGGGGAACCATGTTACCCCAAATTTAACGCGAGCGAATACACGGGCAAAAGCTAGTATCAAATAAATTCAAAAACAGGTTTACAACAAAAGCATGAAATTCTATTTTCCAGGATCCATGATCGCACATAAGTCGAGCCGAATACAAAGGGAACAAACATAATCCATTATATTTGAAAAGTAAACCCACATACTACAACTATTTCGGAAATAAAGCGATCCATTCACAAGGCATTTCTATTTGAATGTTCCGACAAAAATAAAAACTCCTAATAAAGAAATAGTACCACTAAAAGGATTTACGCGTACAATATTACCGACAAGAACGGTAAATTATTATCAAAATAATCCTCTTTAGCCACACAAAAGAAGCGTTGGAAAAGAAATCTGCTTTTATGGTGGAAATATCTGCGAACGTGTAGGTATGGTTGAATTAGTATGGATCATGGTGGTTCACTTTTATTAACGCTACTTAAATGAGATTTTTCAGACTAATCTTATTGTGCTGCACTTGGTTCTGTCAGTCGCGTCGCTTGTTGCGTTTGTATTACTTTTAATTGGATTTATATCTCAAATGGACATTTTGTCTATAGCTATCATTTTGAGAATATATAAATAGAGAGAGAGAGAGAGTACAAGGAGACCATTTTAAACACAGTTTGTATAGATTTAACTAAATATTTACATTACTGATACTCTATATTCCAGCTATGTTATTAAAAAATAAAACATTCAATAAAAGTGCTTTGCAGTGATAATTTTTGCTGTTTGTTCTTGTTTCGACCCCATAACAACATGTATTCATTTCAAAATTATGGGCTAAAGAGTGAGCTCTGTTAACAAACACCATTATGATTTTAAAACAAACAACGAATATCATGTGTCATAATAATTATTAACGTTAGGTTTCTATAACATAGGTCAATTAGGGTAAGAAAAAACAAAATATGTGAGGAACTGCCAAAATTTGTGTTTTCTATATTTAACATATTTTAAATTGGTAATGTACCTATATTATTGTGGAATTGGTTTCTATGATTCACTGGCCATATAAAAACAGTTATATTACAGAAGGCTTCAAGCTACGAGTAGATATGTCCACAAACTTAAAACAATTGTAGCTATCAATCACATTCTTGTATAATTTTATTACGATCCACTCTACAGTGGAACCCTAAGGGCCATTCGACATTGCGGTCACAGATTTACAATAAAATGAGGAGTATTGCGAGTGAATTCACAAGCGATTCTTTGTGTAGGTGTTGGGGGACAATTCGGGCCGGCACCGGGATGGAATAACAATGGGCAGCCCTCGCCTCTAGCACGTTATCTCACAGAATTAAAGGGGGTGCCGCAAGGAGCATCGCTTAGCTCACAACTTTTTAAGATTTGCTAAAATAGTCTTTTGTTTAAATTTTGAGATCTTGAGTTTAGATTATTAGGTGTTGCAGTTTGTTTTAATTCAATGATGGGATCTTTTTTGTATTGTAGAGTGTTTCACTGCGAATGAAGCTTCCTGTTGTTTGCCGATGTTTTTCTCCCTTTCAAGTAAGTACCTAAATGTAATTACCTATGAAATTTCAGAAATCTGTTTCTCTTTAGTGGGTCAAATTCGAATTATTTCATGTTGAATAAATTACACAATTAAAAGCTTTTCGTTGAAGGAAATTCTAACGAATTTTAAGCAATAAATGAAATAATAAAAACCGCTCTCCAAAACAAAACCACCTATTGTACGAAATCAAAGAAACATAATTTTATAATAACTATTATAGGTGGTTATAATTACGAGAAAACAATTTCATATTAAGAGTTGTCTGAAAGCGTTTCATAATTAGTCAAAACGTAATATTTTTAGCAGTCGTTTGACAGCCTCCGTGGCATAGTGGTAGTGAACGCGGCCGCTGCGCAATGAGGCGCGTGTTCGATCCCCGCACAGTGAAAATAATTGTATGCATGAATATGAATATTTACCAGTGCAAATATACATGTTCATGGATACAAATCACTAGACCAGTGTCTGGTCGTGCCTCGGAAAGTACGTTAAGCCGCTGGTCCCGGTTGCCATACGAACATCTAATGGCAGTCGTTACAGGTTGTTAGAGCCCTCAAAAGTCCAATTGGTCTAACTTCATTGCTTCAATATCGCCTTCAGATTGTGGAGGTCAGGCAGCAGTCTCTTCACGGAAAATATCGAAGTTTAGGCAAAACCAGCAGTTAAGAAAAAGTTTCGGATGCGACTGAGATTAACGCTGAGATGATGAAGATGATAACGTTATTTAGCAGCGGTCAGAAAAAATAATTAAAATCTAATTCAGACCGGTTCGATTCGGAATCTTAATTGAAAAATCAGTTCCACTTACCAATATTTATCATTATAACTACGTCGCACCATACATAATTATTAACAGCTACATACCTGTGAAAAAAGAAAGTCTTGTTAATATAAATGCATAAATAAATGTGAACATAGGTCTTAGACTTTTTGTACTGACTTGTTTAAATTAGTTAAAACTTTACTTGGATAATAACAGAGGACGTATTTAAAGTTCCGGATAAATTAATACGTCAAATATTCCACCTCTCTGACGACAGCAGATCAAGTTATACTCGTAAATTGCAAAGAGTTTTAAATTTACTCATTTGCAAAAAAAAAGGCGGGCGGTTTTGATTTTCATTCCATTCATCTTTAAAAAGATACAACACAAAAAAGGTTTCAATCGTTTATAAAAGATACTGGCCGTTTTTAAAAATGTTGTGGTATTTAAAAAAGCACGTTCTAAATTCATCATTTCCATTTGATGCTCATTTTTACAGAAACCCCGTCAAAATTATCGCGCTGTTCGTTCGTGGCTAGGACGCCAAATGTTAGTCGGTCGACGGTCCAAAGGACCTGGCATCGATATCAGGAGATTGGTTCCGTCGAGAGAAGGCCTGGTTCTGGAAGAAAACCATGTACCCAACCACGAGTCGCGCTTTGAGAAATCGCAAATCTTAGTAGGTAAGTGGATCTTTAAAACAACCTCCAAGAAGTAAGAAATGTGCATATTAGTCTATGGACGGTCAGGAGAAGGCTTCTCGTTGACAATATACGCAGTCACCGCCCGGCCCGCGGCCCCAAATTACTCCGTGAGCACCGAGTTCACAGGCTTAGGTTCGCTAGAAATTGTGAATGATGGACTCAAGATGATTGAAATAGGGTTTTGTTCTCTGATGAAGCCAGGATAGCTCTGTTTGGTGAAGATTGACGTCGGGAAGTGTTAAGAAGACAAGGAGAATGCTTTGCTGAGGCATGTTTCGAAGAAATCACACCTTATGGTGGGGGCTCTGTTATGTTTTCGGCAGGAATAAATTCAATGGATCGTACAGAGTTAGTCTTCATTGAAAACGACTCACTGACTGGGTATCGATACATAACAGAAGTTCTAATTCCTAATGCACAACTCACATTGGCCGCTCTAGGTGAAGACTCGCACCCACCGATCTCGCGATGTTGAAGCGTATGTACAAGAGGTATTCGTAAGTTAAGTCCCGACCTCAATCCCATTAGCATTAGTCTGGGACGTTCTGAAACGGCGTGTGAGATCAGTATAACCGGCTCTGCAGATCATCAGACAGCTGAGGAATGTGATTACTGAGTGGGAACGTATTCCGCAAGCAAGTATCTAGGATATACTCGCTAGCATGCCCAGACGAATTCAAGCTGTATCACAGCTAGCAGGGTTCACATAACAGAAGTTCTAATTCCTAATGCACAACTCGCATTGGCCGCTCTAGGTGAAGACTTGCACCCACCGATCTCGCGATGTTGAAGCGTATGTGCAAGAGGTATTCGTAAGTTAAGTCCCGACCTCAATCCCATTAGCAATGTCTGGGACGTTCTGAAACGGCGTGTGAGATCAGTATAACCGGCTCTGCAGATCATCAGACAGCTGAGGAATGTGATTACTGAGTGGGAACGTATTCCGCAAGCAAATATCTGGGATATACTCGCTAGCATGCCCAGACGAATTCAAGCTGTGATAGCTAGCAGGGTTCACACTCGATACTAAACATATATCTACTTTTACTTTATTAAAGAAAAACAAACAAAAATAGTTATTTAATTTTAACTTCATGAACATATGCACTACTAGCGAACATACTCTACCAGCGAGGTTTAGTATTATTTCCCATAAATTGTATCAAAATTTTATGAAAAACTGATGAAAACGATTCATTTTCATATTGATTAACCAAATTGTGAGGATAAAACTACCTATACTTATCAAAGAAAGCAATATTAACATTTAAAATTATTCATTGCTTGGGTGCCCGTTTTTTATTTTATATGACTTTATAATTAGAATTAACTAATTTAGAGGAAAAATCTTAATCATGGGACTAGTTGTTAATCACTATTCCAAAACATATAAAAAATACTGAAATACTAAAATATCAAAAGTCTCGTCATAAAGACTGTAATAACTCTCATGTTGTTTATATACGCGAGAATATCCCTCGTCCGGGACAAGAGAAAATGTGTTGCTTCCACAAACACACAAAAATTTTACTCAAACCTGCGTACTAAGGGTTCCGCACTACTAAAAAAAAGGCTCTTAATAAATTAGCGCGCTTTACCATCAATGATTGCAACACTGCTTACCATCAGGCAGGATTGTGGTCAAGCACTAGTTTACAACATTTGACAGCCTCCGTGGTGTAGCGGTAGCGGACGCGACCGCTGCGCAAGGTGGCGCGGGTTCGATCCCCGCACAGTGCAAGTATTTCTATGCATGAATATGAATATTTGCACTGGTCTGGTCGTGCCTCGGACAGCACGTTAAGCCGTTGGTCCCGGTTGCCATACGAACATCTAGTGGCAGTCGTTACGAGTTGTTGGTGCCCTCAAAAGTCCAACAATTGGTCTAACTGCAATGCTTCGATGTCGCCTTCGGGTTGTGGAGGTCAGACGGCAGTCGCTTCACGGAAAATGTCGAAGTTTAGCCATATCAGCATTTGGACTGGTAAAAGCGGACCCCAGAGTCCAAAGCTGAAAAGGCTTCGGATGCGACTGGGATTAACGCTGGGATGACGACGACTTTTACAATATTTAAAAAATATTTTACCAATATGCGTGCGTAACGTTACAACCATCACAACTTTACACACACCCAAGTTTAACAATTAAAAGTTGTTCAAAGTTTACGTTTGGCATTAATTCTTCGCATTTTATTTTTTACCTTGGTAAAAAGAAGATCAACTGTTCCATCGTTTAGATGTTGATGCTTATACTTACTTTTTTTACAGATAATGCAGCTTCTTTTGGTGGAGGTTTTGATAACTGTAAACTTACACTTAGTATCCCGTCGCTACGGATCCCCAAAATATTACACGCTTATAAAAGGTGATGTTATGTTATTACGTTTAAGTTCCTGCAACCTTCACGTCCCTTGGCTTTGACTTAGTAGCACGTACTCGTACAACAGGAGATGAATGTGGGACTATGTTGAGGTTAAAAATTTTGTATAGGGTTGCATTGCTTGACGTTGAGTTCTTTCTAAGCGGGATCGCGTTTATTGGAATATGTTATAGCAATAACTGCTGACGTCAATAACTTGATGTACTGGATCACGAATTTCAAGAAATGTCAGTTATTGTAAGACTTAGATGTTGTCTAAAACATTGGTTGTTTCGTGAAATACTAGAAATGACAAAAGATATCATAATATATGTAAAGAGATATGTTTACGTACTTTTTTTTTTTTTTTTTTTTTAATCTTTATTTAAAGAGCTTTGTCAATATTGACTATGTCGCTCTGTAACAGCCATACTTTGTATACTTATTTACATAAAGTGATTGTAATATATTCTATAACTTATTTTAGCCGCATCTGACATAGGAGAGCTTAAAATACTATTACATACGCCAATATTAAAAGATTTAGGTAACAGTCTTCTGAGGCGTTCGCCCCGTGCACACTCCATCAAGATGTGGTGTACATCCTCAATTACTCCGCATGTTTGGCAATTTGGTGTAGGTGTAATGCCCATAAGGAAGGTAAACTTCCTTGATGGAATGTGACCAGATCGAAGCCTCATAGCCGTAACAATATCTTGTCTACTCAGCAAACAATTATTTAACCACGGAATCATCAGAGGTTCCGGTTGTATAGTTCTATACCAGATTCCCTTCTCTTTCGATCTCTCGTCATGATACTCTTTCCACATTTTGTGGCAGTGTTTTTTAACTATATAAAAGTTGTCTGAAAAGAAGGGCAAAATATTCAATTGAGTACCTTGATGACATGCTTGTTTTGCGTGATAGTCTGCCAACTCATTACCGATTACACCTATGTGTGACGGAACCCACTGTAGTCTCAATATTCTTGATGTTTGATTACGGTTACTGTCTAAAATTTGTTCAATGATTGAGTAAGCTATCGGTGTTCCTCGAAAAGTCGAGGTGCACCGAGCTATATGTTGCAAAGCACTTCGGGAGTCAGTCAATATTAAAAATTTATTATAATTTATAGAAGTGGTATATGATAAGGCTTCGCTAATTGCCAACAATTCGGTATACATAACAGATACTTTAGACGTAATACTGAAACTCATAGAAGTATTTTGTTGAGGGTCATAGAAAGCAGCTCCCGCGTTATGATTTTCTATGGAACCGTCTGTAAAAATTTGATAGAAATTTGGATATTCTGTACTTAGAAAACGTTCGCACAATTCGTTTAAGACACCTGGTTGATACTTCCTTTTAGCTTGATTTATCACGTCAATGCTGGTCTTTATATTTTTAGATAAGTCTATGCTACTAGTCCAAAAGTTATATTTAAACATTTCTAAGTTCTGACTACAGTGCATTTGCACGTCATTAAGGTATTCATGACTTAATAATAACATAGGTTTATTTTTCCTTTTCCATAAATGGACAGTACCTAATAAGTCTTCTAATAAATTTATAATAATGTTATTACTACACAACGATTTACATTTTAAATAATATTTGCCCGCTAAATAATTTCTACGAATAAAAAGGGGTTGAATACATAACTCACTATTCATTACATGTATAGGTGTAGATTTTACAAAGCTTCCAATGATTCGCATAGCTTGATTTTGGATTTTGTCAAGTTTATATAAATGAATGTTACAACTATCACCGTATAAAAAACTGGCATAATCCATACGACTTCGTAACAACGAAATGTAGGCAATTCTTAGGTGTTTTTGATGTACACCCCAATTTGCTCCTGAGAGAACTTTTAAAATGTTAAGAAATTTCGCAGTTTTTTGATGCGTTTCATTAATATGTTTTGCCCACCTGAGAGATCGATCGAGCCAGAGACCTAAGTACTTAACATTTTCGACAACTTGTAACGAAGAATCATTTATTTTAAGATTAATTTGTTGTCTGTTTATGCCCTTTTTAAAAATACAAAGTTTAGTTTTTGTAGGTGAAATTTCTAAACCAACATCAGACAGCAAATTAGCGAGTAAATTTAATGAGTGTTGTAAATATTCACTAGCCCGAAAAATATTTTTGTGAACCGAATATACGACAAAGTCGTCTGCATATTGCGAAACATAGACACTATCACTACTTATTTTCTTACAAATATCTATGGTAGCTACGTTAAACAACAGCGGGGACAGAGGATCGCCTTGTGCTAAACCTCGTCCCGTAGTTCTAGCAATCTGTAAATTATTTATTTTTATTTGTAATCTTCTCTCACGCAGGAATTCCCAGAGATAAGAACAAAATCTATGGCCTACCCCTAGTCGATCTAATGTTATCAATAACTGAGTTATGTCTACATTGTTATAGGCATTATCTACATCAACAAAACACCCGACTGTGACACAGTTTGTACAAAATCCTTTTTGAATTCTTGTTGTTAATCGACTTAAATTGTCTAAACAAGATTTACACTTTCTAAAACCTACAGTGTCAACAGAAAATAATCCTTTATTTTCAAAATACCATTCCAACCTTTTTTGTATTATTGAATGGAAAATTTTGCAAATGCAAGATATAAGAGAAATAGGTCTGAGTGAAGATGTCGTGTTCTGATCTCTCCCTGACTTAGGGATCGGAAATATACCGACTTCACGCCACTGATTTGGGACCTGACCCAAGTAAAAAAAATTGTTAAATAAATCTAAAAGTAATATCTTAGCATTCTCGGGGAGATTTTTAATCATAGAGAATGAAATTTTATCTACACCTGGTGATGTGTCTTTAGATTTAATACTTTTGTTGAATTCGGCTAATGTTATTTGCGACTCTAATACTAAATTTTGAGATTGAAATAAAGGTTGACAGTTGACCGCATAGTCAGGTGTTAAACTGTTCAGTAGTAAACTAGCTTGTTCCTTATCAATAAAATGTTGAGGTGTTTTAAAGCCCTTTATCCATTTCATTTTTCTCCATAAGTCGTTCACTGAGCATTTTTCATTTAAAGAAGAACAAAATTCCTGCCAAGAACGAGTTTGAGCCTGTCTTAGAAGTCTTTGTGATTCTTGTATTCTTTTCTGTAATGTGTCCAAATTTTCGGGGGTAGGATTGCGTCTTAGGTCACTTAAAGCCAATCGGCGCAAGGCTATTGATTTTGACAGTTCGGTATTCCAGTATGGTTTTGGAACGAATTTACTGCTAGGATTTAAACATATTTTAACACAAGGGATGAATTTATCCGACGCCTCCTGTAAATAATCTATAAATTGGTTATACGTAGTTTGAAGATCAGTCGCCCTAGAAAATGAATTAAAAATAGTTTCTAAGTACTCAGTATATTTTTTCCAATCTGCTTTTTTAAAGTTTTTCTTTTTAATAGAGTTTACGACTGAGGCATAACATGTAGAAATTTTTATTATAAGATGATCGCTATTTAATGTCTCTTTGGTCACATTCCAATTAAGTCTCAAGGATATGTCCCCAGTAACCATAGTTATATCGGGTGATGACTGTCTCAAGTTACCATTAACAAGTTGTATACGTGTAGGACTACCATCATTTAAAATAACATAATTGTAATCAATCACAGAGTCTAAAATCTGATTGCCTCTCGTGTCTATTTTATGTGACCAATTTGTGTGATGACCATTAAAGTCGCCCAAAATAATGGTATTCCTACTTTTGAGAGAAAATAAATAATCCCACACACTTTGATTTGTAGGGATATCAGGAGGACAGTAAACTGCGATAATGTTTTGGATTTGATCACAGTTAAATATTTTGACGACAACGATTTCTAAGTCTGTGTTATTGTTTGGTAAAGAAATACGTTGAACTTGTATCGATTTGTGAGTGACGATTGCTACTCCTCCATAAGAGAGGTCCCTATCCTTCCGAAATATGTTATAGTTACTGAGATTTAAAGTAGTATCCTGATCGAGCCATGTTTCACAAACTGCAGCTATATGTATATGTTCTCGATTTAAAAACTGCTCAAATAATTTTAATTTTGGTTTTAAGCTACGGGCATTCCATTGTATAATATTTAAATCTATTTTAGTATTACTAATTCTATCCATTACTATTATTATTATTATAGTTACTCAAAAACATATTTGTTAACGTTGAAAGATTAGGTATTAGGTCCGAAAACAATGTCGACAACCAATTTATAAATATTTTGACTATTACTTTTAGTTTTGCCATTAAGCTATCTTTTTTTTCGTTTATATAAGTCTTGATTTTAGTTACTAGATCACTTAATAACCACGATTTCCAATCTGTAGCGCTATCGTTCACGTGTTCGTCACTGTTGTTTATAATTTCTGGACGCCTTGTCTGATCAGCCGGATTATCAGCTGATTCTTCAGAAGCTGAAGTTTCAAAATCCGCAAGCACATTTCTCGTTAAAAATACCTTTTTCTTCCTCTTGCTACGCTTGGCACTGTTATTTTTGTTACCCAAACCTGGTTGTAAATTTTCATCTGCAGTATTTTGGTTGTGTTCTTGTCCGTTATTTCTCGTCAATGTCGAAGTATCCATTCTTTGTATTATAGGTTCTTCTGTTGTATTTGGTGTTTGATTTTCTATTAGTGCCATGTCTAGACTCGAGCTTTCAATAATCGGATTAACAATGTGATGACCAGTTGATACGGGCAGAGGAATTAAAGCACGATATTTTGAAAGGGCTTGTTGGTATGTACAATTATTTTCTGACATTAGTTCTCTAATGCGTTTTTCTTTCTTGTATATAGGACATATTTTGGATATTGCCATATGACTACCCATACAATTGGCACACTTGTATACAGTTGTATTGCAAGTTGTATGGTGACTGCGGCATTTTGGACACAAAGCTTTGCTGGCTGGACACATTTTAGCTATGTGCCCGTACTTCCAACATTTGGAACATTGAGTCACCGGGAATTTATAAGGTTCTACTTTAACTTTCAACTCATACAATAATATATGTGACGGCAGTGAAGGGCCTTTAAATCCTATTCGAAAAGTCTCGCTTTTAATCCAATTTCCTTCTTCTTTCTTATTTAGTCGCTTTACTGATATAACTTCTTTCTCAGAAAATATGTTTTCTAAAAGTTCTTCTTCGGATAACTCCACTTCGATATCTCTAATAATTCCATACGATAAACCTACCTCCCATGTCTTTTGTGTACGCCAACCAAGCACCTTTAACGCTGGACACCACAGGAATTTATCTGCACCGCTTTCATTATGGAATGTTACTAACAACTTGTAAGGATTCACATATTTGATTTTTTCAATGTCACTAATTTCATGCTGTTTTAATATTTTAGCCAGTGCAAATTGCTTCGGCAATTTATCCTTGCAGGTTACGGCCACTTGTATAGGTATTTTCTCTGTCGATGTCTTTGGATCTTTCGATTTCTTTTTTGAATTTCTAGCTACGGTTTGCCAGCATTCTTCGTTGGTATCGTCGCACCTTGGTCGTTTTGAAGACGAAGTCATATTTGAAACACCGGGGGTTATTTCCATTTCTATTTGTTGATTATGTTGTGTTTGGTCATCTGCAGATAATAAGATATCATCCGTATTTTGTACTTGTGTTCGGTTATCTATTGAGTTGGTACTATTGTTTACGTCGCAGCAATCGTCTTGATTTTGATCGCTATCCATTAGCAAAAAGGTTCATAATCACCTAACTACACACACGAAACAATTACCGGCCAGCGCGAGCGCAGGCCGGCAGGGAACCGGTTTTTGTTTACGTTAATAAGTAACAAAAGGCGTTCGAATCGCACGGAGTGTGACTTAGGACTGGTTACGTACTTTTAATCCTTCGAAATTATTTACAAACGACAAAAATTTTTGACTTTTGACCAATAAGTCTTATTTGGTATAAAATTCAAAGTATTCAAATAAGGCCTGTTAACAATAAAATACATAAATACTACAATACTTTCTCAAAGATTTTTTTCATCAATCTTGATCTTACTCATCAGGATTCTCAAAACCTAAAAACCGTACCTTTAATCTTGAAAATCGAAACATTTTAACGAAAACAGGAATTTTCAAGGGTCCGTGAAAGGCAGCGTGGAGCGAGGAACAAGAAAAATAGGATAATAATGGTCGGACCAAAGGGCTCTTAAAATCGGTGCGGCGTGAGGCGAATGCTCAAAGCCTTCATTTTTGCCTGCTAAGATTTAGAACGCTTCCCGTCGCCGCGAGACGGGAATAAACATGTTAATGTTTGTGCGATGATCGCGAAGTGAAAAGGAAATGGAAGAATATTTTTTGACGATTTCATAAATAAAATCACGCCGGTATTCCCCGAAGTGTAAGACAGAGAAGCTTTTCCTCCAGTTGTATCTAAGTGCCATGTAAAAGGAAATCATGAGTTTATGCTATCAATTTGGCATATATCCAGACTCCGGGTAAAATCCTTATGCAATATTTCAATAACTGCCTGATCTAATGCGACAGATCTGGTAGCCTTGTATGAGATCTTTACATCAACAAGGTAACTGAACGAATGTGTGGATCGCCCTGAGGACACGGTGGAGAATACAGTGGCGGTCTGCCCAACTTGGGTAGAGCACCGCCGTGTCCTCGTGGCATCGATCGGCGGCGATCTCTCGCGTCCGACCCTGGTCAGGGGCCATGGTCCGTAGCGAGAGTGCGTGACAGGCCATCACCTTCTGCGAGGCAGTGATGCTGGCAAAGAAGGAGGTGGAGCGCATGAGGGAGCTGAAATTCCAGCGCCCTCAATCCTCTAGCCGCCGCAGGAGACGCACTGGTCGGGAGACAACATCGAACTCTCGGCCACCGTAGGAGCGGGCTTGCGGGTGGCGAGCGATGGGCAGCTTGCCGCCCGGTAAGGACAAGGCCCAGGTCGACGGCGCGTTGTGTTTCACGCGCGCCTTAAACAGATGTCAGGACATCGTGACAGGGTATACGAGGACCGATGCCTCCTGGGCCAGGGTTGCGGGTTGGTTCATGCCCTTCCGCTCCGTCCCAGAGCGCTATTGGTCATTTGATGATTTCCCATACAAAACCAAAAAAAAAGGAGCCTTAACGAAGAAGAATAAAGAATAGAATATATTTAGCTTTGGGTGATAATTATATAATAATTTATCATTTATTCTCTCTTTCGTCTCTTCAATTAGTAAAACTGTACTATCATTATGAAAATAATTGATTTCCGAATTAACGAGAGAAACGCAAGTGAATAACGCCAGGCTTAAGCGTTTTTTCACTATTCATTAACTGAGTATGAAGTGTTTTATTAAATACTCTTATAAAGGAAGACAATATATTTGTCTTCCCATATTTGGCTAGTGGGTTATTATAAACATGTAGAACCTCACACAGAACATGCTTTTGTAATGCGTGGTTTGGCAAGATACCACTTGCAGTTCATCTGCATTTCATACTCTTTCTCTTTTATTAAAAACCCAACTACGACAAAAAATGACACTGAAAAAGAATAAAATAAGATTTTCAGAATACTGAACTGAACAAAGTTGCTAATGTAGTTGCAAGTAAATGGACACAGTAGAAGTTGCCTTCGTTATAAATTGACAATAATGTCATACAATACTATTCTGAAGTATGCAATATTCACTATGTAGAGATAAATTTTCATGCTTGGAAAACCGCAGTCACACGTTGTCAAAGTGCTACGGTAGGTAGATATATGTAACGTGTGACTACGCCTTCATACAAATATAGACTGAGAAAGTCATGACTGCATGTTACACTAGCTACGCACCGTGGTTTCATCTGCAAAAGTCTGGATAAAATTATCTTATGTCCCAATCCAGGTAATGGTCTAGTTATAAGTTAAAATTTATTGAAATCCGTTTAGTCGTTTCAGCGTGAAATAGTTCTACACACTTTTCTCTTCATAATATTAATATATTATGAAGAGGGTATTTTGGGTCATAATAAACATTCTTCTCTTAAAACGTTTCTCCGCTCGAAATACCAAAAGTCAATCCCTCCAAGAGTTGAGTCCCTCCTTGAAAGCCCTCCCTACGAAGCAGCATAGCTGATAATATCCTTGCACAACTTGTGTTCGTACGGAACAAATCAATCATGAGTCTATGAGGGTGAATTTCGGAGGGTAACCGAAAATATTTTTTCGCTTCCAATAACAAATAAATTGTGTGGAATACCGTTTGGGATTTTTGATTAAATTAGACTCCAAAAGATTAATGCAACGGAAAAACAGATGAAGTGAAAGTTATTTTTAAATTCTGTAATATAAAAATACAGTTCATATACAAAATACATAGCTGCAGAAGGTCTACTTCACACAGCAAGCGAGCACTAACACACACATATCTATACCTACGCTTCTCACGTACAGCAAGTGCATGCGCACTCGTGACTGGCATTTGTTTGAGATCGCCACAGGTAGGTTGATTTGCTCGTTGTATGGTGTCGATCTTCTACATATATTGACCTACATGTTATGTGACTCAGCTCTATTACTAGATCTGAGGACGTTTTGTTCTCGTAAGGACCCGTTCGAGGGACCCGTAACATGTTGACTGGTGGAGTATCTTCAAAGATAAAAAAAATACTGAACGCTTTTTTATGAATTTGTTTGTACTGAAATAATTTTACCTTCATTACGAGTGGTGTTCATGTATAGATTTTCGGCTATTGTTTCTTTTCCATTATTGAACATACGAAATAGTAAATTGTGATTTATCGTTCTAGTTCAGGTTCAGAACAGGTTCATCGTTTACGTATGATATAATAACACTGACGTTTACGAAGTACCTACAACATTTTACAATGGTTATTACTCATCTATTCGATACTATGATTTAATAGGTATTTTTTATCGTGAACCGCACAGTATCTCATTTCACTCGATTATAGTTTCATTAGCGTAGTCTTGGTTTCGTACTGGGTGATTTGGATTCTTAGAGAGCGCAACTGCTGAGCTTTGGGTCCTAGATTCGACTACCAAGTCAGACAAAGTGTTGTTGGGTTTTTATAATAGGAATTTCTTAATAACAATCCTGAGTTTGGACAGACTTATCTCATAAAGCACGTTAAGCCGTTGGTCCTGCGCTTGATCTCTCCGGCCGTGTCATTGTGCCCCTCATGTCTGAACACACAGTTGTGCATTATAACTGGTGGTTTCTAGTAATAGTACAATCAACTGAGTAAAGCTTGTATGACGCCTAACTTGCGTTTACTAAGGTGCGACGCTCACACAAGGTAGAGTTGAAGCAGCATCAAGCCACAAGGAGCAGATGTGGCGCGCCGTTTCTACGTTTTCTGTAGGAATAAATGGCAGTGCGTAGAGTCGAGATAGGGACGTGGGCGCGGCGTAGGCGTTATGCTTGGCTATGACGCGACCACCACGGTTTTGAAGTTTTTTTTTTTTTTGGGCGCATTTATAGAGTTCAAATGTATAAAGAAAGTATAGCTGCTTGCGGCTCGACTCCACATAGAGATAACGCCTTCACCCTTCCGCGACGGCGCTGCGACCATGCTTCGACTTAGCAGTAAGTGACGCCGCCTAAATGACATAGCAACCAGAATTAACCTTTTTACTTGTTTTCTGTGTGAGTGCACAAAAACGAAGATAAGATAAGTCTTTATTTGCCTTAAACATGGTATAATGATGTTACAGTCTTATTTAAATACAATGTCCATATGTTTAGCTATACAGACAGTATCAATTGGTTCCAGTTGGTATTGGCCGCGACTTACAAGTTGCAAGTAGGTCGTAGGTTCGAATCCCATCAGGCGCTTTACTTTGTGTAAATTATTTATTTATTTAATTATAGTTCGCCAACAGTTGCTACAGATATTTCACACATTACAAATACATACAAATTATTGACTTAAATCTAACTGCACAACCAATTACAGGCAAACACCACATGCTAAGTGCTCTTTGTAATTTTAGTAATGTATTTGCTTATATTCTAACCAGACTGGATTCTCAATAGAACTAACACACTAATGACGTCTGACAAATGTGGATATTGAGTCAGCGTGGACGTCAACCAGGTCGCTGCGTTCGTTTATTGTATCACTACATACTTTAATTAATTAACTATTCCCAAAACAGTGAAGGAAAACTTGACGAGGAAACGAACATGTCCCATAGCTAAAAATTTCGAAGACATGAGACATCTACCCGTTCGTACTGGACCAGCGGTAGATCGTTATCTAGTAGTAGGGCAGTAGACCACTTCCTCTCTCCGAGAGGAGGCCTATGTCCCAACAGTGGGAATATTATAGACTGATTAAGTATGTTGAAAATCTTCTGATGATAGTGATGACAAATTATTATATGAATAAATAAAATAAATAGTATCTCCCATGACGAAGGCCAGTCTCGGTTGAGATTGGCCGCCATGGCCGAACTATCTGAAGGACTATAATAAAATATCGTCCTCAACATTCAATAAAAATAAAACGCCTAGTGAAACCAATAAATATAAATAACATTAATCTTCACATTATTCAGTTGAAACACTTTATCATCGCTCCCTAAATCTATGCCCCACCATCAAGGATCACCAGTATATTGTTATTTACGTTTATGTCCCGTCATTTACATCATAATACACATAAAAACCATTGAAGGTAATCCCGGGATAACTTCGAACGCGATCAACGCGTAAACGACACCGTTTTAAAAGCCTGTAAACATTTAACACTGTGGGAACGGAAATTAAGTAATTAATGCTTTTGTCAATGTTATCGGATGGCCAATAAACGAATATTATAGACGAACGTAAAAATTATACTTCCTTTACTGAAAATTGTATTGAATATTAAAATAATGTGAAGTTGTGATTCTTTTACAGTGAGTGTGAGTCACGCAAAGGGCATTGGAAAGAGCTATGCTCGGAGATTCTCTTCGTGATCGAATCAGAAATGTGGCGATCCGCAGAAAAACCAAATTCACCGACATAGCTCTTCGAGTCGCTAAAATTAAGTGGCAGTGTAGTTTAATTCAGCAAGCGCTGCATTAGCAAGAGTTGTTTCACGAGGCTTCGATTACCGAGTCGAAAACATTTTTATTTAGATTAGCTTCTGGTGTAACTCAGCAGCAGCCTGGAGACTGTAATTCTGTCCAATTGATGGCAATATGTTCATCCTAATTACACACATTGCGGGCAGTAAGGTTCTGGAGTGGCGGCCACGTACCGGAAGATGCAGCGTAGGGAGGATGCGGGCAGCACACGACCGGCCATCGTGGAAAGCTTTGTGGGAGGCCTTTGTCCAGCAGTGGATATCTATAGGCTGAAGAAAAAGAGGAGGAGAAGAGAAGAGTATGGATTTCGAATATTCGTTGAATGCAATAGAAAGTTAAAAAATAACCTCTTAAGATTTTGTTACTTAACAGTTTTGTTGATTTTATTAATTACAAGTGAAGGTGATATAAGGGTGTTCATGCACGCCTTAAGGAGATGTTAGCACATCGTGACGGGGTCCACGAGGACCGATGCCTTCTGGGTGATAGTTGCGGGTTGGTTAAAACAGAAACCGTGGTCCTGACGTACAGGCAAGTGAAGAATCACGGGTGGGTTACCGCTCATCCTCTCTCCTCCCGACCTCTCCCTCTCTGGGCGGAGGGGAAGGGCATATCAGACTTTTATTGACTACAGGCAAGTGGCAGTTTCCTTTTTAAACAACCCGCAGCCCTGGCCCAGGAGGCATCGGTCCTCGTGGACCCCGTCACGATGTGCTGACAACACGCCAGCGACCCGGGGCTGGTCCTAACCGTAAGCCCGCACCTACGGTGGCCGGGAGTTCAATGTTGTTTCCCGACCAGGGCGTCTTTTGCGGCGGCTAGAGGTGTGAGTGTGCTGACATTCCTACTCCCTCACGCGCTCCGCTTTCTCCTTTGACAGCAACGCTGCTGCAATGTCACTCCACAAGTAAGTCGGCTAAGGCAGTAAGCCCCCTCAGACTTACCGCCGCTATTGTGGCATGACCAATACCTCTATATCCTTAACTATAATATTGCATTAGCACACCTATGCTACTCCTTCTAAGTGCTTTCTGGTTTTACTTGCATAAAGGTTCTCCGTTCACAACACAATGCGAGAAAAGTAAAATTCTTCTTGTCCAAAACTACAGGTACGAAGTTAAAATATTTCTATAGTTTTTATTTCAAGTTACCACAAAGCAAATTATGTTCTGAATGGCCACTTCAGCCATATTCAAGCTCTAATACAGCTCTTAACCAACCTCAATACCGAACAAGTGCCACAAATACCAATACTTTGGAACTTAGAAGTAATTAAACTTCGAACTACAAAACTAATTAATAGGACTCTAACGTACTTTTGTATTTAGCTTTAAAATAGCAAGGTTCCTACAGAAGGTCGGTTCCATACGAAAAATCAATCAGTTCAGTCTTTTCACAGCTCATTTGAAGTCAGCATGCAGTCTAACAAGATGCAGCTAAAGAAGTGACTGCCTATCAACCTTTACTACCTAATCTACTAGTAACGATAATTTAAAAGCGGGCTTACCAAGGTGATTAACCTTGGTAAATTAGCTTTTGAACTGATATTGTGTGATTTTGGTGAACTATCCATAACTACTACTCATCCAATATTATAATCATCATCATCCAGCCCTCGTCCCATATTACTGGCGGCTAGCGTGACATGTTACTGGTGGTCAGCGTGACATTGGTTGTCGGCGCGGCAAGTTACCGGTGGTCGGTGCGACAAGTTACTGGTGATCGACGTAACATGTTACTGGTGGTCGGCATCTTTTTTTAACGTCTCTACTGTCAAACATACGACTATCCTTTAATCGTCTCTCTTCATACAGTAGCTATTATAAATGTGAAACTTATCTGTCTATAATCTTTTCGCACATAAATGGCACTCAAGGAGATCAAGTCCTGAGTTAAGACATAGGATCATTTTTATCCCGAAGTTTTAATGTTGGGAGTATAAAACCCGGTCTCGGAGGACAATATAAGACGGTGTTTCTGAACCTGCTCTCCCATCATATTGGATTGTCGTCCCATCGGACTTTGAGAGTGATGGAATTATGGATACACCTACATACGACACGCCCGCCTATAACAGCTCTGGTAGTAAGGGTTAGTCTTGACGCCATGACGAAATACGGTTTGGAGGACTGTTAGTATTATCACGGCGCGGCGGCGGTTAGCCGCGGTACTGTAGACACAATTTACAGTACGCTGTATGAGGAATATGTCTATTTATTTATTTACTAGCTTTCCGCCCGCGGCTTCGCCCGCGTGGAGTTCGGTTATATCGCGCTTTTTAGATTTCCCTCGGGAACATCATATTTTTCCGGGATAAAAGGTAGCCTATGTTCTTTCTCAGGGTCCAAAGATTGTCTGTGCCAAATTTCATCAAAATCAATTAAGAGGTTTAAGCGGGAAAGCGTAACAGACAGACAGACAGACAGACAGACAGACCGACATACAGACAGACAGAGTTACTTTCGCATTTATAATATTAGTATGGATGACTTTTCGTATCCGACTTTCGATATCTATCTTTGTTGTAATTGTGATTAAAATGCCAAGTTATCTGACTTGAGGTCTGTTGACATGTTCACTAGAATTTAGTTATTAATCTGTGGTT
This sequence comes from Sesamia nonagrioides, assembly GCA_017933935.1. Taxonomy (NCBI): domain Eukaryota; kingdom Metazoa; phylum Arthropoda; class Insecta; order Lepidoptera; family Noctuidae; genus Sesamia; species Sesamia nonagrioides. The sequence goes on from JADWQK010002013.1 coordinate 376,972, forward strand.
TAAGTTTCGCCGGATATTGAAATAAGTTAGCGGGAACTCGACCACAATTTATGCTAATGCTGAATTTGTGTTGAGCGAATTTGTCGAAATACCCAATTAGTAGGTTAGTTAGTGAAAGAGCTATTTCATTTTATTTTGTTAGAAGAATTCTAATTCTAAGTATCGAATCAATAAATTGTTTGCAGCACCTAATTGGACGTTAAGGTATTTGTTGAAATTGGTTCAGTAATAGTTAAAGCTACTCATTAATTGTAAAGTTGTATTAATTATGATATTCTTCAAGAAGTTCAGGAGCGTACTTCTCACAATCGGAGAGAGACAGTGTATGACCAGAAGGTCACCAGAAGAAGAATTCAAAATTTAGGCGCTGTTCCATCTCGGCGACAAACTAATGTAAATAATTTAAATTATTGTGAACCTTTTTAAAATTACGACAATTGACCTTCCGATCTTCTTCGTCACCTTATAGAGGTCCACTGCAGGACAAAGGCCTCCCCCAAGACTTTCATTGCATTTGGGGGGGGGGGGGGTTGCCAAAATCTCCATGCTTGGCATGCGGGTTGGGGATCGCAGTAATTTGATATTCCACAGGAGAAGCTTAGGGATAATAAAGGTTAGGTAAACACTTGACCAAATATAATATAAAATTTTACATAATCATCATAGTAACAATAGTAATGAATTTTAAAATAATCCTTTTTTCCCGGGAATTAATTCCAATTTCCCCGAAATTTGGTAATTTTTCAAAAAGTGACAACACCGGTAATATTATAAGCGAATAGCGACGCGACCACGTCACAGGTGCCGCGTGCCCTGCCCCCCGCCGCCCGCGGAAGGGGTTGCGTACCGCACATGTATTAAGTTACCGAAATAATATTTATTTTTAGGGGGATTTTTTTTTTTAAGTGTAGCCTGTCTTTGTGGGCATTAGTAGAATCAGTTATCGATACCTAACAATACCTTCACGGATCGGACAGGGTTTTCTTTACATATTGTATAATTAAGTAAAATAAATAATGATTACTATTTTATTTTTATTAATCATTCACCAGTGCCATTTCAATACAAACACAAATTTCACTTAAAAACCAAGAATAATGTTCTAGGATTTCAAATGTAAAAAATTATTTCGCTGAAAATTTTCTTTCACCAGAATACAAATCTCAAACGACTTACCTTTCAAAATAAAACGAAATTAAATTAAAAGCAAATTAATGAAAACAATTTACTAAAATCATTTTTCATTGAACCTATTAACTGTTTTGTTCTTACAATTGCTTTTATAATAAATATTTTCGTTTAATGAAATTAAAATTAATAAAATAATATATTTTTAATGTGTTCTGCGCTACCTTGGGTCCTGGGGTCCTAGGGTCCTGGGTAACTGTAACCCAGGTTTTCCTCAAAGACCTATATTAAACACCAGTCTCTCACAAAGGTAGAAATCAGCTGAGATATTTTTGTACACATTGTGTCAGCTTTGTGAAAAGAGAATGAATGTTTACGATGAAATATCTTCCTCATTTATTAGAATAAGTTATATTTATTATCTTGACAACATGGAGCCTCTAAGCTTGCTCAAACAAATCAATATAGAGCTTTAGAGCTCCTCACATAATCACAAATCATTCAATATCAGTGGAATGCTGATATTGTTCATCGTCGAAGATACTAGAATAACTGGATAAGAAAACTATTTCTTTTTGAATCGCCCGTCGGTTACTAAATTCTAGTTACTAGTGATCAAATACCGGCTTGTTGTTATGAACGTTTAAATGGATTTTCTCGGTAGTAGGCCATAACATCGGCTGCTGGCAGAAGTTACCACCCACCCACGTCTTGCCGCCAAGCGATTCGTTGTGTTCCGGCATGATGTCTGGTGAAGCTGTACGGAGGACGGGTCTGAGCAGTTGTGTTGCGATGTTTGGCGGGTACGATGCGCCAAATGTTGTTGTGTCGGGAGTTTGGTCGTGGAGAGTCTCTAGGTCAATTTCCCTCTAGCGCAGCATCGTTTGGTCGTGTTGATCTTGGGTTTAACATTGCAACACCTCGCTCAACTGCCGTCATCCTTCCTATTCCTAAGTTTTTTAAGTGAATAGGCTTAATAAACTAGTGCGCTTTACCATCAACGATTGCATCACTGCTTGCCATCGGGCGGGATTGTGGTCATGCGCTAGTTTTTAACTATTAAAAAAAAGCCAAAAAAGATTTTAAAAAATCTTAAACAAACGACAAACACACAACTAGTCATTTTTACCATAAGTACATACTTACACACATGGAGTACATACTCCATTAAATACATTCATATTCTGAAAATTTTATGACACGGTAACTAATCTATATACTAATATATAAAGCTGAAGAGTTTGTTTGTATGTTTGTTTGTTCGCGCTTATCTCAGGAACTACGGGTCCGATTTGAAAAATTCTTTTTGCGTTGGATAGTCCATTAATCCAGGAAGGCTTTAGGCTATATAACATCACGCTGCGACCAATAGGAGTGGAGCATAACTAACTCCACGCGAACGAAGTCGCTGGCGGCCGCTAGTGATTTATATTCTACTTAAAACAAAAAGATCTAATATTCTGGTAGTCATTATAATGGGGCTAACAGAATCTTAAACGTTTATGTGATAAAAATAAAACAATTTATTGCAATCGCCATCTTAGATTTTCATTTCAACCTCGCTATTGACTCAAGCTAGATTACTAATTTAGCAACCGCCATCATTTAGGTGTTTCACATCAAGAACTGTGATCCCATAAGTATATCACTAGATACTAGATATAATGTAGCAAAATGTACATAATAGCAGATACACAACTGACATATTTCTCTTTTACCGACACAGGCATCGTTGGTCGTGTTGTTGGGTTTAACATTGCATCACCTCGCTTAACTGCCATCTTCCTCCCTATTCACTCAGTATTTTTGAGTGAATAAACTAGCGCGCATTACTGTCAACGATTGCATCACTGCTTACCATCAGGCGGGATTTCAAGGTCATGCACTAGTTTATAATCATCAAAAAAAAAGTAATAGCCGTCAGATAGTTTGATATTATATTTAATAAAGTTATTTAAATTATTGAAATACTCGATAAATATTACATTACTAAAGAAAGTAAATCCATTTTTTCCATCTTTGTATACCATGTTTTATGCAAATAGGTAAATATATTATTATTATTGAACAATCGTAGTTAAGTCATTATGTCCCACACGTAACCCCCAGCCACCAGCCCTCCCCCATATTTTTCATCGGTAATGTTTCCACAAATTCCACTACCGAGCTTCCAATGGCGACTTTATTTGGTCCGTCACGTTCATCATCATCATCATCAACCTTTTTATCGTCCCACTGCTGGGCACAGGAGATCTCATACAGAGAAGATAAGAGGAGATCTCATACAGAGAAGGATTGAGCGTAATCACCACGCTTGCTCAATGCGGGTTGGCGATTTCAGACTTAAAAGTCCAGATTTCCTCAAGATGTTTTCCTTCACCTTCAGTCATTGGTGTCCAAGAAATACTTAGAAAGTAGGTACATGTAACTTTAGAAAAGTTACATTGGTACTTGCCTGACCTGGAATCGAACCCGCGCACTCATACTTGAGAGGCTGGTGTTTTAACCACTAGGCCACTAGGCCGTCACGTTATTCAAATTTAATTTTATCGTTGTCGGCACAGCGGGAGTTACAATTAGTAATGAAGTCTCGGTTCGCCCCGCTAATTGAAATGTTACTTAGTGGACGTTTAATCATTTCCAGAATGTGAGCCATTTTATAGTGTAAATGTATGTAAAATCCGTAATATGCTTTTGAACATTCGTTGATGTTGTTGGGGAATTAAACTAAAACTCGTCGCTACATCTATTAGGTAGCTATAGTAAATTATACACAAAACTTTTCTATGCTTATTTGGTTGAAGCTTAGATCCTTTGGGTAAATACTGAACTCAACTCTTATCCATTTATTGTAAAAGTCAGATGAAGAAGAACAATCCGATCCTGATTCTTCTTTATCTTTACAATTTCACATAAAATGATTATCCCGCTCAATATAAAACGAATCAAAAGGAAGTAATTCTCCGTCAACGTTAAAATATTGACGTCGAAGTGTCATACCGCGTCTATTTAATGTTCTGTATTAACATATTTGACGCCGCGCTACAGTGTTCGCGACGCCATCATGTGTGACGTCAGACGTCACGATAAACGTGATATAAATGTCCGTAAATAAATTTATTGTGTTTGTGTATTTACATATTTATGTTAATTTGTTTATTGTTTTGTCACAGGTACTTTTAGAGAGTCGTATATCAGAGAAAACGTTGCTCAAAACCAAATTTAAGTCTCATTTACCCGAAATTGTAATACTATTAAGGTAAAACTGGAGCAGAAACCGGCAAATCCTAGAACCAAAAAGGGGACCCCAAAGACATTACACATCCACCAATCAATACTGCCCCGGTGTGGTGAATTAAGGCCCACTCCTTGTTAAAAATAGGGGTCCTGGGTCCCAGCAGTGCCTACCTAACCTACTGTAAAAACAAGTATTTAGGTACATAAATAAAGTAATGTTAGTATAACATTGATTAAGATGAACGGATCAATTAAAAAAGATGCTCACCTGACATCAAATCA